>DWQW01009997.1:0-12506 GCA_018249695.1 Heliconius erato demophoon | reverse complement strand
TTTGAAATTTAAATATTCAGCACCATCAGACATAACAAGTTGACTTTTAGAAAATAAATCGTCTTGACTGTCATACTTACCAGAAATAACATTCAAAGACTTTGCTTTCGGTGGACGAATTATTGTACTACTATCAGCTTTCGGTTGTTCAAAGAACGAGCCTGCGAATGAGCCCCATAAGCTTTGCGAATTGCTCTTTGATGGGCTTTCAGTAACAACTGGTTGCTCTTTTATAGGATCAGATTTTCCACTTTCAGCGCTAACAGTAAGACCCCACGAAGAAAAAAAATCCGCGTTATCCTTCTGAGGAGTTGTGCCTGTACCTGGCGATGATTTTGAGGATGATGGCCCCGGGGCTTCCTCCTCTTGTTCTTCGCTACTATCATCTTGAATATCTAATGCTTTATCGATAGTTTTCTGCGCCTCCTTCAGTGCTGACTTGGCTAAGCTCGTTAGCCCAGAAGTATCGAACCAATTCATTGTGTGAAAACATTAGACATATGAAACGGGAGAATTATTTAGAAACAATCGTACATATACAGAGTCCAGTTTATAAAAAGGTCATATGTTATTGTTATACAAAAGCAAATCACAAATCACAACACAAGTTCCGAATCACATAAGTGACGTTTACATTCCATTTTGTGTTTATCTTTACACAGTTTAGTAATTACAAAACTATAGAATTTGAAATATGTAAATGCTAATGCTATGTTAAATCAGCAAAATTATTAAAAATACTTTATAACTCTGAATTAATTTTCTATATTTCACGGAGAAAAAATATATTCAGCTGATTATTTACTCTTTGACATTTGGTTATTAAAAAAAAGAATGTCGTTTGACTCAATCTGTCGTTAAAGAACGGCTACGACAATTTGACAATTGGAACCATAGCTCCAGTGGCGCAATTGGTTAGCGCACGGTACTTATAAGACAGTGATCGTGTGAGACATGCCGGGGTTGTGAGTTCGAGCCTCACCTGGAGCATAATTTTTATCAACCTATTTTATTTAATTTTTATTCTTTTTGATTTTTGATAAAAAATATAGGTATATTTTAAATTTGTTATGTTTGCAATTTTTTTGTTATTCTGTATAAATTAAATACGTATGCCTTTTTATTAAATTATAAAATGTGTCCCCTGGTATAGTATTTTTTTTTCTTAATTCTTGCAATTAATATTAGAAGAATTCAGTTGTTTAATACTTAATAGTTTTATTTCTTCTTCTTGTTTTATTTTTCTATAACGAGATATTGAGAAAAATAAACTAATATATTTAAATTATATGCTTGATTATTCAAGAATATAATTAATTAATTATTCACCTATATTTATCTTTTACTCAAGTAATAATCAGGTTATCGATTTATATTTAAATATTGATAGGTTTTAATAAAAAATCATATTCGTGATTTTCGCAATGATAAACTAATGATATTTTCTTTTAGTTCATTAATTCAGAAATAATAAAATAGAGATTGCCTAAGTTAACTCATCCATGCATGTTTTTAGTTCTGATAGGGTAAACTTATTTAAAAGTACTTACTTCAAGGATTTAACAGTTAAATTTAACATCTATACAGGTATATACCGATATCAATTAATAAGATTTAATAATATATTAGCACAGGTAAAGTAGGAGCTAACGTAGGACTTACAATTTTTTTAAATAGCCGTAATATTGGTTTTTCAAAAATAAAAACATTAAAAAAAAGGTAATTGTCTGTCATTCTTTTATTGGTATAATATTCACATTGTTACTTAAAAAGTATTGAATCTAAATAAAACCTCTTAACCAAACAGGTACCAACTTTCAACATGCTTATGACATTTCAGTGATGGAAGAATTTTTTTATGTGAAAATTTAAGTTAATAATAAACATAAGCTTATTACATACATATTACAGATCTAATCAAAATAATTAGCTCAGAAAACAAATAAAAAAATGAATATTTCAAAAAAATTATAAACTTATCTTACAAAACTACTCAATTTAGTATATTTTATATGATGTAATACAAAAATATTGCTCCAGGTGAGGCTCGAACTCACAACCCCGGCATGTCTCACACGAACACTGTCTTATAAGTACCGTGCGCTAACCAATTGCGCCACTGGAGCTGCCCGTGATATAGGGAAAAACCCGACTTATTTTTTTCTTTAACTTAGATCTTAACTTTAAAACTATATAGAAAAATATGTAAGAATTAGGAAATTTGATTTTCAGATTTTGTTACATCTTTTCATTTGTAACATCAATTTATTAAATGGAGTATCCAATACCCAATACCAACAGTGGAGTTTTTATTTATTAATTCCAGTAAATCCTAATATTAACACGTTCAACAAAACTGAACCCTTCACTAAAAAAGTTATAAATAGAATAGTTAAATTTCAATTTCTAGTTAACTAATGTTTTTGAATGCCGAAGTATGTATAGGTAAGTACTTGTTAGAAAAAAAATATCAAACATACAAACCACGCATTATATTGTAAAAAGTAGTAAAGTACTTAAACTTCGATATCCTTGATATTTCGTTTTAGTGCTACTTTAACTTTAATATTAAAAACGCGATATGTTTGTATGTTTAACAAAATATTTCAATTTCTAACAACGTTTGATAACACTAAAGGCCGCTGACTCATTACGTGTTTATCACCACATTGTATTATGAACTGATTGTCGATACCGCCATTCTGTTTCTATTCGTGAATAATAATACAGTGATTTATCATATCCCTATGGATCAAAAACAAAAATTTGAGTTTCGTAGCTTTCAATCTAAGGATGATATGTCGCTTTCATATTTTAGAATTAAGCTCCCTGTGTTTAAAGGGTTTTTAGCTCCGTGCTGTACTACCCCGCACATAGCAGGCCTACGCAGAAGGAACATAAATTTAAGACCTTTTCGATACATATCCTAAAGCAACGCCGTATTTTTTCTTATTAACAGAGGAAGGAAATGGAAATATAAAAAAAATATTTCTTCCGAATGGGAATCGAACCACAACCGCCGCACACCGATATTTACAGTCACATGCTGTGCTATTGTGCCACGACGGCCTCTTAGAAGGATGTTGGATAAAATTTATTACAGAAATTTTGCAGAATTTGAGTCAAGACTTATAGAAGGGGAAGAAGGGCTACATGCGCTCATGGAGTAATGCCGCTAACCATTATAATACGATAACAATTGTTGTCAGTAGAAATGTACCTCATTACTAGCTGCGAGGGGAAAGTAGGAAGTGAGTATAGATTTGAGTAATTATTTTTTAGTTTCACGCTGTATCCCGCATACGGGAGGGTAGGCAGAGGGAACCTTGTGTTAAGACACTCCGTTGCCCCTTTTCCGCCGCATATTGAGTGGCAGAACTTAACGCCGCACTTTGCCTCGACACAAGACCCAAGAAATAAAGATATTTAATTTCCTCGAATGGGAATCGAACCAACAATCTGTCGCGTTTGCAGTCACACTTTCTTTCCCTGCGCCACGACTGGTCTCTATTAAAAGTACTAAATACTCATTTAAGTACTTACATCATACATAGATATATTAACTTTATCAGCTTCACGCTGTACCCCACACACATCAGGGTAGAGGGAACCTAGTGTTAACACACTCCGTTCCCCACTTTCTGCCGAATTCTGGAGGCATTGCGTGTTGCGTGGCAGAACTCAATGCCGCGATTTGCCTCAACACCAGAGCGAAGAAATGGAAATATAAATTTAAGTAAATATTTCATCTCCTCGAGTGGGGATCGAACCCACAATCAGTCGGTTTTACAGTCAAACTTTGTGCCGCTGCGCCACGACTGGCCTCCTAGATATATTGATTTACGTACTTATTAATGATAACGTTGTTTTTAGTATTAATACTACATCCGAAGGAGGATGATGTCAGTGAAGATGTAACTTTAATAATTTAAGGAATTTCTTAAAAAAAACAAAAAATTGCCTAAAATTGAATCTAATATTGAATTGTTAACTATTAATTTAATATGTCCGTAGCAGTCGTAATAGCATCCCACGTAGCATTCATTTGATTAGTAGATTTAAAAAAATGCCCTTTATAGATAGACTTAGCCTAGATGTATACATTTTTAGATATTTTTAAAAAAAATCAAACCTTTAACAAGAACACTGGATCCTGATTCCATTGCCTAATATAGTAAAGTATAGATTAATTATTATTAATTCTTTAGTCATGTTTTTTTAATAATTTGTTTATGCGTCATTACCACTCAGTGAACGTTAAGAAGCGTCAGATATTTATTTTTTTAGTAGTTATGATTTTTTATTATATGTTTATTTAAACTATACTTATATATTTTAAAAAATTATACTTAACCTTCATAATTATATTTAAAAACAAATATTGTAAAAAAACGGCGAGCATTTCTCAAATGGACGCTATTCCCCCATCTTCCTCTATACCTTTACCTGTTGTATGTAAGATATCTTTTTTTCTTTTAGGGTTCCCTATCTTTTTAAGAAAAAAAGGGACCTTTGTAAGTTCACTTTGATGTCCGTCGGTCTGTCTGTTTGTCTCTCTGTATGTCAAGACCCTTTATCTCAGACGGAGTAACGGAGTTGAAATTCAAACCATTTACTTAGATCTACGGCCCCATGATTTCCTGTTAAAAATGTATTTCTATATTTAGTTAGATAAAAGATGGCCGTTTATATCGCATCACACTATCAAGGAAATCAAAATTCAAATGGTACTACCGAGCTAGAAATATGAAATTTGGCAGCTAGCAACTCTACAAGTAGTTTAGAAAAAAACTGAAAAGTATACATTAGTGGTTAAATGCTAAAAAATAACAGCAAAAAACGCGTATTTCGACACTATAAACGGAATCAAAATTAATGGGGTACTTCTAGTTAACCTAGAATTATGAAATTTGGCAGGTAGCATCTACAAGTACTATTAGTTCAGGAAAAAATACATTTGTGGTTAAATCGTAAAAAATAATAGCCTTAAAAAGGTAGCACAATTTGGTATGAAAACCGCTGGTTGAAGTGAGGTATCAAATGAAAGGGCTTTGATTAGCCATAAAATAAGCTAAGCCTGAATTTTAATTTTAAAAAGCTCAAGACCTCCAATTTTTTACGGAACCCTTGGTGGGCCAGCTCCACTCGGCCTTGTCCGGTTTTTTATGGAAAGATCAAGGCAAAAGAGCGTACGGGTCACATGGTAAGTGTCCACCGTCCACGACCCCGTGTAACAGCAGGGGAGCTACAGGTGCATTGGCGACATTTAAAGTGGAGATAGACGTGGTTTTGAAGGTTTTTCCAAGATCGTAGCGACCTGGAAACACTGCCGCAAGCAGGCCAATCCACAATTGCGTAGCGCGTGGAAGTAAGTTCCTACGATACCGCACAATAGTGGAGTGCCAGGTATCCAGATGATGTGGATGATATTTGAGTGTGAAGTACTATGCGGTTGGAACAATCGACGACAGATAGCAGATCAAATAGTTTTCCAGAACAGTCCCCATGATAAACGCGGTAGAACACGCATAGCGAAAAACGCCCCTACGCAAAGCCAAAATGTCAAGCTTTTCAAAGATCAAAACTATCTCTGAAGACACACAGATCACCCATAGCGAGATAGGAAAAGATGTAGAAAAAAATCACTCCTTTCTCCACGTTTATAATTGCAAATCAAAGAATTCGCGAAATGGCAAATAACGCAGCATTTTGATTAAGTAATTTTAAATATTTTTTACACTGAATTCGAACATATTGTATATATGTACTTACTTCTTCATTGTATATGACTGTAATCAAATGCGTCATGCGATAACATATTTAATGATTCGCTATAGGTACGTATTGGTGAAGCCCATTATACAACATAAATATTATTTTTTTGTTCTTCCACACATTCCTATCGAAATTTTCAACTATCTGAATTTACTCTTTGGAAAAAGACAAAAATATATTGTAACCCGCTTTTACTTGCGGCTTAGCCCGCGTAGTATATTTTATTGCCCATTTTGAATTCGGTGTTTTAAGATCTCAAATCAGTATATTAGTAGTATCTGACCTCAATATTCAACAATTAAGGGTAATCCGTAAGAAAACTAAGTTAAAAAACATTTTAAATATATTTTCTAAAATAATGTAATTTATAAACAAAAAAATTATAATACAAAAATCAACGGTAACCCATCATTTTTTTTTTAATAAATAAAAATCTAAGCAATAAGAGATGTCAAGTTTTAACTATATCATAAACAGCTCCAGTGGCGCAATTGGTTAGCGCACGGTACTTATAAGACAGTGTTCGTGTGAGACATGCCGGGGTTGTGAGTTCGAGCCTCACCTGGAGCAATGTTTTTTGTATTTCATCATTAAAATGTACTAGTGCAACTAATTTCGTTAGTTGCGTTCACAGATATTTTTTTATTAAATTAACTTTTTCACTCGATGGAATGGTGACATAAAAGAAGGGGAAGGATTCAGAGCTACGGCGCATCCTGAAGGACCTCTTCATCTATATCCAGCAGTAGAGATGAACAGACTGAGTTGATTCACACTTTTATAGCCTAGCAGCAAAGCATCTGATTGTAAACCCGAGTGTTGTGAGTTCGATTTCTTCTCGAAGGACGGAGTTATTTTCATTTCCTATCCCTGGCCTGGCTTAGTGGAAACGGAGTGTTTTAAAACTATGTTCCCAGGTTGCCTGCCCTTCTATATGTGGAATACAGAGTAATGCTAAAAAAAAGACTCTTTCCAATTTTAACTATTACAACTGATAAATTTTGAGAAAGTAATAAAATAACCTTCTGGAGTGTTATGTGTGTGTTGTTAATCTCATCCAGTGATCCGCTATATTTTATAAAGTAAACATGTTATTAAAAAGAAAGTACCCTTATATACTCTTAATAGTTTATTCATAAATAGTTACAAACTTACAACTAAATATGTAAAAATAAGTTTGCCAGTACTCATAGAATTAAGTGAAAAATACTGTAACAATGGCATTTTATATACATAGAGTAAGGTAAAATGTATCACATAAAAGAAAAGTAGTCACTGAAATGATTAACAATAAAATAAAATTCAAATAATCTTAATAATTTATTTTAATATTAATATTACAATTTATTATTAATAATTAGTCTATACAACGCCGGTATTGCCAGTTGTGGGCGGGGCTGGCTGAGAGAACATAAACGATGAGGCATTTTGGAATATTTGTTTCTTTACGAAGTCTGTGGTCGCTGATTGGAGGTTCTCTTTGGCGCCAAATTTGCATTTGACGTAACCGTATAAGTTCGCTCCTGTCAGTGTTAACGCTATTAACACTAATAGCTGTAAATATAATATGTATATAATAATAAAGAAGAATTTTATGTCAAAACTTTTTCAAAGTTTTTATTTTAAAAAAATATATTATCAACTATATTATAAAACAAAACATAGTTTCGAGGACTGTTACTTAGCATGCAACACAGTGGACGTAAAAGTAAAGAATGCAGTGAAGATTAAGGCTAAAAAAAATGGTAGAAAATATATAAAAAAAAGGATGTTGCAGTACTAGAATCTGACGACATACAATTTTTTATACGTTTTTTGTAAATATTTTTATTCTATATATGGAATAACAATATAAATATATATAAAAAACATTTTTACTCTTTTTGGCCTATGTATACTATAAGTGTATAAAATTGAAAAAATCTATATTATTATTCTTTAAAGATAATTGTCTAGGTATATTCTAACATATAAATATATATTACATACCATCCACTTAAATTTAAGTCCAAACAGACATATAATGAAGAAGCCAGACCAGATGAGAGGACACAGGATCAAACCCATCCAGAACAATCTGCTTTCATTGCTGTTGATTCGATTCTAAAAACATCAGACAATTTTATTTTAATATGTGTATTATGAATTAAATAAAAAAAAGATTTCTTCCTAGTTCTTTGCATATCTATGTATATTTTATAAAAAAAACAATGTTTAGTTCAATATGTACAGTAGGCATAATAACCAATTTTGAGAAACTTTTCTATAATGTTAAGAAATAGGTTATAATTAGAATGTATTTCATGTTGCTGTAAAAAATAAGGATTTAGTATTAAAAAATATATTTAAATTTATAAGTTTAAAAATCATTCCAAAGGATATCGAAGTGTATGGCGTCGGTTGTGACGTCAAGTCTAAGTGTAAAAAGTCAATATGTTTACCAGGACAGATCTGATTTTTGGTTAACATAATATGATGGTATTTTGTAGTTTTATTTTATCTAAATAATTTAATATTACACTTAATAATAACATTAATGTGTGTTTTAAGAGCGTATTATTAATAAAACACAATTTTAGTAATTTTAACTTACTATTTTAGTTTGAAAAATCAAAACAGAACAGGTACTAATTATATAGTGTCCAACCGAAACAAGGTTTCCAATAGAAACCGAACCTTCGGTTTTGGTCTCAGTTTCGGCCGAAACTGAAACTTTTTAATACGCAGCTTTTAAGCTTAATATAATTAAAGACAAATGGTCATTGCCTACTATTTTTACCCTATATCGCATGGTCTGTAATTTTACCGTTTTCGAGATATTATTAATCATACAAAATTAAATATCATAAAATATGCCTGCGCAATAAAATGGTAAAGAAAATTATAAATATAGATAAAGAAAATTATTGTGATATTTTTGTATTATCGGTTTATATCCAATTGTACTTATTTTTATAAGGTTATAAAGTTTGAAAACGTTAACATTTTCTCTCAAGTCGTAACTTTCAATTGATTACTCTGCAGAAGCATCTATTTTTTTTCAAAAGTCTGTAGCATTTATTTTTTTAAATTTTTTTCGAAAGCACTTATATTAGACACACAAAGACTGTCAGATAGAAATACAGAGTGGAAGTGTCAGCGCTCATTTTACTTTTTAGGGTAAAATATTTTAAACCCATACCTAAAGAAATTAATCAAGATAACTCAACAGTTTAGACATAGGATTTTTTTTCATTTCACGATGTTTATCCTAACCTGTATTTCGTGTGACTCAGTACGCATATAACACAATAACGTAAACACATACTAACAAACTACTACTACTAACAAATGGCGTTTTATATTACAAAAATAATTTTATTATTTGTTTTGTTGGAAAAAATCACTTTTTCATTTTTGGGAAAAAAAATAATTGTATTAGACCTTTTTTTAGCAGGATTTGAACCAGCGCCTCTTTGGAAACTGTCTTACGTCGTACTTCAAAATTCTTATATGCTTAATAATCTTAATCAGCTTCACGCTGTATCCTGCACACACCAGGGTAGGCAGAGGGAATCTAGTGTTAAGACACTCCGTTCCCCACTTTCTGCCGAATTCTGGAGGCATTGCGTGTTAAGTGGCAGAACTCAACGTCGCACTTAGCCTCGACACCAGAGTGACGAAATGGAAATATAAATTGAAGTAAATATTTCATCTCCTCCAGTGGCCACGCGCCACGACTGGCCTCAATGCTTGCTTCTTATTAGCTTGTTACAGTTTATTTATGTTGCTAGCATCGCTGTAGGGAGATTTTTCCAAAGATTTGTCAAAAGATTCTAGCCCTGAGTATAGAAAAAATAAAAGCAGTAAATTTTGGCTTGGCCGAAGATTCAGTCGTATTTAGGCTGAAACCGAAATTACGATTTTTGTCCAAAGCCTGAAACTGGCCAAAAATCTTACTGTTGGTTTCGGCCGAGTATATAATCAAGTCATAAAAATATACATTTATGGTAAATCTATATATGTACCTGTTTAGATTCAAACACCCAGTGTGACTTGCCATCATCATCCACATAGTTCCACCACCTCAAACCAACTAGTAGCCTCCCTGAATAAAAGTACAAAACAATTATAGTATTTGTTTGCTTTTACAACAAAAACTTTTTTAAAAAAACAAAAAAATAAATAATAAATTATTGATCCATTTGGGGGAGTAAGTATTTATATAATAAAGTATTATTTTTTTATTTAATACATTGTTCTGTATAAAGATAAAAAGAGAGTGTAGTATAGACACTCTAGTCTTCCCTTTCTTTCCATTGTTTTCAGTTGCATGGATCTTGATGCAGTGTATCTGCACCAATTGGGAGTTCAGTGTAACTTAATTCTTTGTTTGTCTTGATAAAAAAAGGGAAATGTAAATAACCTATTCCCGCCAGTGAAGATTAAGCCAACAACCATCATAGTTATAGATAGTCTGACACTTCACTCCAATGGCCTCAAAAAATTGTGAATTAATTATTCAAAAGTTGAAGCACATTATCAATATTCTAATAAACTGGTTGTTATAAATAAAACATAAATAAATAATTATAAAAAAATATAAGCAAACACATACCACTAATATTCTTAACAGTCCAGAAATCCGCAGATAACAGTAAAATGACCAATACAAAGCTTGCAATGAATGAGTCTGAGAACCATCCACACAGTATGTAGACTACTATGGCTGCACTTCTGAATATTAAGTGGAAGAACACTATGTAGGGATGCCTGAAAATTGTAATAAGTTGGTTATATATTTATTAGGCTGTTGTGGTGCAGCCGCACAAACTTTGACTGTAAATATGACTTCAATACCCACTTGGGGGAAATATTAATATTCCATACTTTATAATCTGTCTGTTTTAGTAACAAGATAAGTTGTCTGGAAAATAAGGTACAGAGCATCCTAACAACAGTCTAATCTGTACCCAATTGCCTAGCCTGCTGACTACAGGATATTGCATGAAGCTATTTATTTGGTTAATTTATTGGTTATTTGTTCTTTATTGACTGGCTACAAGCTAGAAATGTTCTAACAGTTCCATTATTAAAGAGAATCTAATGATAATTAATTCTTTACTTAACTTCTTATCTATTTATGGAAACTGTGTTGTGTGGAGTATATTATTTGTATCATTGATGTACAGAAAAATATTTTTTTATAAAAACTTTTCCTGCATAAGAATAAAATACTAAATTTAGTTACACATTTCTTTATCAACTTACACAAATTGTTTATTGGCATTATCCTCTTCACCAAACGCGATGGTGTCGTCGTCGAGCAGCGGCACCTGAGGCACACCTGGCTGTAATAGCGTATCAACAACTACGTCAGCTCAAGCCGTGCAAAGCAAATCAAAAACACTAGTCTAGTTAAACAATAGATTAATAGAAAACAGTGCAAATTAAAGTAGCTAGATTTATCAAAATGATATTAAATGAATGAAAATTCTAGTTATTTATGAATAATATTGAGTTAAATGTTGATTATTTTATCAAACAATATGAATGAGATTTGGATTTGGTTTCGAATAATTGTACTTACAGTCGCTGAATTCATTGTGAATAACTGATGATTTTGCTAATTTAAATTGTGATATGTATTTTATAGCTTATTTATTTAATTTCTTCACAAATTATATAGTACGAATTAGCTGGTTATATTTACTAATATTGAAAAATATAATTTGTAATCTCAACTGGGAAAAAGCACAAACTGTCAAATCGTGTCGATGTCGAATCAAATGTCAATTGTCAACGTCATACAGATTAAGTGTTGTACATTTTGATAATTTTGGCTTACCTTGGCACTTTATTATTATTATAGAAGCTGAAATCACAATAAGTCTTTAGGATTATTTATTGTTCTGTATTATCTACTTAATTGTTTTGCAATTTTAATGTTATATTTTCATAATCTTTTTAAAATTGTAACTACAATATCAACCATATGTTGTCAATTTATTTTATTTTATATGTAACATTTATTTATTTAAAATGTTGCTTGATTCTAGTATAATTTATTAAGATCTTTATGATATAAAGGATCTAGTATACGAGTTGATCTATTTATAGCGTAAAATATTCTAGTTATATAAAAGTATTTAATGAAAAAAATATTGCGCAGTGTTAACTTTCTTGAAATCGATATTGATCTAACATCTTTGAAATCGATACTCGTTTAGCTAGAAAATAATAATATTACAATATTCTTTCTTTTTAAAACTACTACGTTAAATTTCCTTCATTTTCAACAACTTACTCTCATTTAAATAATTTGTTATTGGGATATTATAATTTAAAGTTAGATAATTCATGCTTACAATACATTATTTCAACAAAATAAACCAATATTTCAAAAATGAAAATATATACTTAATGTAAATAAATTTATATGTTTTATTATAATGTAGTTAATAGTATATGTCAATATTTTATTATAATATAATTGTTTATTAGTTTATTACTTCTTTAAATTATTATACAATATATACCCACCCAAAAACATAAAGTTTGTTTGGATTAATAACCATCGTTGGTAAATTGTATACGAGTCGATTGCAATTGGAATCGTTTCAAAAGTACAGATGAGAACTGTCAAAATTTTGCAGGAAGGCACATGCAACGCTGTTTACAAGTAGGGGCTCGCGACGTTTTTCTGTTTGTCGGCTAGCGTTTGTTTTTCTCGCAATCGTTTCGTGTTCTAT
>DWQW01009996.1:0-12506 GCA_018249695.1 Heliconius erato demophoon | reverse complement strand
ATTTTCTCCAAAAACGAGTTACGAAAAACATTAATTAAAGGTGATTGCGGCAGGATTTTTTTGGGCAACCCTAGTGTAATCTATTCTACTATCATGTATCATTCTTAAATATAAGTTTCATTAGAATATCTAATCCCTACAGTTTTAAACGATGGGATCTCCACCTATATACTTATGAAACAATAACATATGAAATACGTTTTTATTATCGTGACTAATTTTATTCTACGATAATATATATAAATCTTGTAGCCAAGTCTAAATAAAAAAAGCGGTGAGATCAGCCACTACATACATAATGAATTCGAACCAAAAGCGGAAAACGGAAAGCGGAGTGTGTAGACACTAGGTTATCACTGTCTACTCTGCTGTGCCGGAAAAAGCGTGAAGCTAGAAATTTTCTATTTACGAAGTGAAGAGTGACTCATCCTCTATTCCTCTCATAATTTTTGTAATTACTTATTAAATCATAGTGGTCTCTACTTTTTTAATACAATATTTATACATAGGCTAGTCAATAATATTAAGAAAAGTTTTTAAAATTATTTGAATAAATCATGTTTTGTACATACAACAAATCAAAGGTATTGTTTACTCTATAGAAACTTATATGAATATCCACATACATATGTGTCGTCAATAAGCCGATCATATCGATCGCCGGATATAACGTGTCTTCCTGTGGACGGTCGCCTTGACACTGCGTCACGCCGTCACTCCGTCAGCCCGCCATGCGTGACCGCTAGGGCTGCGGCTGCATCACGTGTGTAAATAAACAAACACGCTAAATAGATCATCATTTATTTTAAATAAAAGGCCAAACGTGACAGGTTGAAAATGATATAACAGATCGTGAACATATAAATATTTATGAAGTAATGTTTGTTGTTAAATAGTTCATGTTGACATAGTCAAATGTTAATTATTTATTTTTTTAAATGAAAATGAATAAGTTTTAGGTTTAATATAAAAAAAACTGTATATTTTTTTTATATTAAACCTATTTTAGAAAAATATCACGATAATAACAAAAGGTTAACGTAACAATCATCTAACATACACCTTTCACCTAATATTGCTATACCAACCAAAGGCTCTTTCATTAATCTTTAATAATAACTCGCTTTAATATCAACTTTTTTTTATATTTTTTATTTTATAATATGTAAAATTTGGCTTGTGCCTCTACACCACAACTGCGGCCAGTCGTAGCGTAGGGGCACAACTCGCAATGCGTTGGTAATTCCCCGGAAAATGGGCATTGGAAGTGTCGGAACACATATACATAGAGTGAAATACTTTAACAAGTTATACTTTTATATTTAATTTTAAGTTGAGAGTGACGCACCCCTATTTGTGATCCATTGTTCTTGTTGCATCACTTCCTGCGTAAACGCAGGTTTGTTGACGTATGCAAAAATTGAAGATTATTCTGCTATTCTTTTACTTTATCTTTTAAACCCAAAATACGTTTGATATTATTAGTTTCTTAAAAAAATTAACTCTATCACGTAGTGTCACCTTGAGGGATTTATATGAAATAAGGTATAAAAAACTGAAATAAATGATTGTGGGGTCCATTCCCACTTCTCACCGCGCTTGGGTCGCGGCGTTAACGTTCGCCTCTTAAAACGCTATGTCTGGAAAATTGCGCAGTGCATAAAAAACGGAGATTCAGCATATATAATTTAATAAGGATATATATTATGAAAAACAAACACAAACAAGTAGTAAAATAAACGAATCAGCTATATTTCATAATACTATATATAGATATATACTATATATAAACAAATATGATATACCTGTCTATAAAACATGATGTATGTATGTATGAGAAACGCAACCATCTCGCGCGCTCAAGGTGAACCGCAAAGCGTTTACTTGTACTTGAAAAAACCTTAATTACAAGTGAATGGTAAGGAATTCAAAACTATGTGTTGATTCTATGCAAAATCATATATGTTTAATATTATAAGCGGGTTTTCCGTTATCCGTAATTAAAAAAAAAGCTTTTTTAAGCAACAATACGTCAAAGAGAGAAAGAGAGACAGAGAGTTCGTCAAGGAATGATGTACGTGCTCAGGTGGTTGGGGCACGTCGTGTGAATGAGTGATGAAGGAATGGCAAAAAACATTTATGGGCTCTGCTCAGGCAAAGAGAGACCTCGGTTGACCTTCGAGAACACAGTATCCATGATACAGGAGGAAGGTCACGTAAAAAGAATGAGGACTCCCCGTCATGAGGAGGGCATATAGAGATTGATGACAAAGAGAACGCAGAGAACATACCTCTGGCGCTCCGTTCCCGCTGGTTCCCTCGCTAGGGAAAAAAGCGTTTAGCAAAAAAACTGTCTGAGGCTTTGGAGGTTAAATAGCGAATTTATAATACGCAAATTTGTTTTATTAATACCTATTGTTAATTGCCTATTTAATAGGTAGTATGTACTTTATGTTATTCGACCGCATAAGAGATCATATTATATATTAAATATATGTAAATATAATCCATGTCATATTTCTATAAACACAATGTCGACGTTATATAAGAACGTTGAAATAACGCTACAATAGCATTAATTTATAGTAAGCTATAAGTTATAGAGATTTCACTGTAACAATAGATAATAAGAAATTATTAATAGTATAATAAATATAAATTTATCGAAATGTTTAGAAAAAAATACAAAATAAAGCATAATTGTGGTGTTCTGAGGAAGCTATCGAATACGTCGATGATCGTAAGTTCGATTTTGCACTATGTATAGAATTTTATTATTATTAGAAAAATCGTTTAGGTTTTTACAGGCAAACCTCGCTATTGGCTTCCACTACCTTACACAAAATAGGAGGTAAAAAATAAACTTATCATTTAAGAGTGTATTTATCAATAACACACCAAAATAATAACATAAAAAATGTGGAATAATATAAAAGAATCTAATGTTAAGATAATGGAGATCAAACCCAGAACCATCGCGCTTATAATCAGATACTGTTCCACTGCGACATGACGGTTACATAAAATAATGCATATACAAAATCACCATAAACGTTTTGTTTCGCAACGATATCTAGGAAACACCGACACTGACAGAATTGTGTAAAACCCTGCGCGGGCGCAGTGAAAGTCGGTTTTAGTACAACTTTACGCTAAATCAGCTCTTAACGTGTGTATTACGATTTGCTGTAATTGATTTTACTCTTATATATAAGTGAAGTGTGAAAGTAAATTAAGCTGTTGGTTTTTATATTATCTATTAGTATATTATCATTTCGGCAGTGTATCATCATTCTCCTCAGTCTTTAATGAACAGGTGGTAAATTGATAGACCTTCAAAAAAATTTTGTACGGAACTTCTTATCAGCTTCACGATGTATCCCACATACAGGGTAGGGAGAGGGAAACTAGTGTTAGGACACACCGTTGCCCACTTTCTGCCGAATTTTTCAGGACATTGCGTTTTAAATGGCGGAACTCAACGCCGGGCCTTTTCTTGTTGCCATAGCGAAGAAGAGAATGAAAATATTAATGAATATTTTAATTCCCCTAGCGTGGATCGAACCCACCACCATCACGTTACAGTCTCACCTTTGCGCCCCTTTAGAATTATAATTTTTTATTTTCTGATACTGGTAACGAGGCAAAGTGCGGCGTTGAGTTCCGCCATTCAACACGCAATACCTTCAAAGTTCGGCAAAAAAATGAATAAAGAAAGTGTGTCTTTTCTCTGCTATGGGCATAAAGCGTGAAGATAAAAACAAATATATATATATGACATTGAAAAAGTCTTAAATTAAAATATATCTACAAATACATGTATGTATGTATAAATATAAATTGAGATATGGATCTTAATAATTAACGAATAAATTTAAAGTAATTAGTCGATTCTTTAGTTAATTGCATATAGTTAATTATTAATAATTTTTTAAGAGAATTATTTGTTATTAAAATTACTTATAAATATAGTTTTCATCCTCATTATTAATATAAATCTTTCCCTAAAAGGACAAAAAGCTATTCAAATACTGGTATATATCTCACTTGATTTATGTTTTTATATAATTCAGCAATGGACCACGGAGACCACTCCCACCACGTGACAGAAGCTACCGTCGTCGGTAGCCACGATGGCCATGACCACGGCGCCAGTGACCACTGCGGCGGACACGCCATGGTGGTGAGTACTTTTTAACTTTTTTTGAGCTTCACGGTGCAACCCGTATCCCGTTTTTAGAAAGAAAAAAAAGAGCTCTGTAAGCCTGATCTCTGTAAGAGCGTCTTGAGTTTCGGAAGTCGACGCCACGTTTTCGAAGACTACCCAATATTAAAATTTATAAAATTATAAGGATACTAAAAAGATCTGATCACAAAAATAATATGTTTTATTTGTTTTTATAGTAAAATACATATTTTACTGCATAAAAAATACAAATTATTTTTCATGTAATATAGCGAGGCGGCAATTTCTGATAGTAGTCTCTAAAAGACAGCCTTTTGACATAGGAATCTTATCATGTAGGGCTTAGTGCAAATAAAGAACGTTTATTAGAATAAACAAGTTAGTGTTGGTTGAGATTTTTTATAGATTTATAGAAGTTTAATAATATTTGAGACGGACCCACAAAACACTGTTTCCATTAACACACTTCCGTCCCCCACTTTCCGTCAAATCCTTGAGGCATTGCGTGTTGAGTGGCGGAACTCAGCACCGCGCTTAACCTCGTAACCAAAGAGAAGAAAATATTAAGTAATTCATTCCCTCAAGTGGGAGCCGAACCCACCACCGTTGCGTTTACAATTAGACAGCTGTGCTTTATGAAAGAAACACAACGGCTATTTATGAAAGAATGCATTTATTACTCATGTAAGGATTCGAACCAGTAATTTAATTAACAGTATAAATACAAATTACTCCGCCACAACACCTATAGGTAGTTTAGTTATTTGTGAATTTGGAATCACAATTTATTTTAAGAATAAATAATTTAAATGATAACAACATTATCAGCGACCACAACTCGATTGTTGCCCACCTAGCATTTCCCCCACCGACCGCAGATAGCGGACCAGCACCAGCGGACTGCACTGACGTGACTTACGATAAGCGTGTTGTATCGTTTTGTTTAAAGTTCTCATAGAACTATGTGATAGATAGTTATTGTTATTTCTAGTCAAGATAAAAAAGACAGGCTGTTATTCCACATTTAGGAAAGAAAAATATTTATTTAGAAAATCAAATCAAACAATGAGCCCAGTCGTGGCGCAGGGGCACAAAGTGTGACTGTAAAATCGACTGGTTGTGGGTTCGATCCCCACTCGAAGAAGTGAAATATTTACTTACATTTAATCAGCTTTACGCTGTATCTCGCACACAGGCGGGTAGGTAAAGGGAACCTAGTGTTAAGACAATCCGTTCCCCACTTACTGCCGAATTCTGGAGCCATTGCGTGTTGAGTGGCAGAACTCAACGCCGCGCTTTGCCTCGACACCAGAGCGAAGAAATGGAAATATAAATAAGTAAGTATATATTTCATCTCCTCGAGTGGGGATCGAACCCACAACCAGTTGGTTTTACAGTCACACTTTGTGCCATTGCGCATTTTTATGTTTTCTAAATAAGCATCACTATTTTTCACAATAGGCTTGTCGGTCATATTTTCTAGGGGCCTTGACATTTTCTAGTTTTGATACAGATATTGTTGTTTTAGTTTCGAAACTAACATTTTTGTTAGTAAAATATCTGAAATGGGCATCAAACATATTCCCGAGCTTTATAGTGTATGTAAAACTCATGACTTTGTGTTAAAAATGGAAAAGATTTATAAATCTCTTTATAACATTTTGTAAATAAGAATATAAATCTATATAGGTATATAAATTAATGAACTTAGTGACTAACAATGTTGTAATTTAAAATATTAGAGGGTGTATTGTGCTGCTCTACACTAAGAGAAGATTTCTTGAAGTACCTACAGGAACCGCAAAAAAGAGATAACAACATGTATTTTATTCGTTCAAAACGAACGTTTTCTTCATATTGTAATCCACAATTGACACTAAAATATTAACTTAAAATATTAACTTTAAATCAGTCATATCTAGAGCAACCCAACCTCCAAAGGTGATTAACTAATTACTGATACTATTGATGACTAATTTCAATTAAATCATCAAATTTTATAAAATGGTCTTGGAGCTGGAGTATTTTACTAGTAACATCTGAAGTGTTTCAGAATTCAAGTCCTGGATCCATCATAGGACCAATGTAACATAACTATACTAATTTTCAAATTTCGAAAATTTCAGTTTCACGCTGACGTTAACCAAGAGATCCTGTTCCGAGGATGGGAGACAACCAACACTTTAGAACTCTTTGGTTCAGCGGTCGCCATCTTCCTCGCCGGAGCCCTTTACGAGGGTCTCAAGTACTACAGGGAAGCCCTCCACGCGAGGGCCACCACTGCGACGGGGGACTCGCAAGTCAATATTACTAAAAATGAATGCGGATCTAAGGGTGCCTGTGGGGGAGCAGCTACCGTGAAGTAAGCTATTTATTAATATTTTTTTGTTTTACACTGTATCCCGCATACATTTTGTGTTGTGTGCAAAAACTCTACGTCATTATAATATAAAACTCAGTAGCAAATTACAAACTCTTTATTTTTATTAGATCAGTTTTCATGACATTGTCTGTTGGGTGGAACTTAACTTAACCGTACGTATTTTATCTATCCAAACTTACAAACTTTATCTTCTTTACAAACAAAATAACTTCCATAAGCACCCACCATCATTCCATGGAAATACGTTTGTCAATTATTAAAAGCATCATATAATATGATTTTAAATTTTAGTATTTTGATTACAGAAGGAATCTAATATTAAACACTCCGTTCTCCACTTTACGCTGAATTTTTGTCTAGTCACATCGAGTAAACAGCTATATTATAAATTAATGCACACTTTCTCAGCCGTTTTAATTAGAATTAGAACCCACAACCATTGTCTTATTTTCTATATAATGGGTAGAGATAATCTAGAATTAAGACATTCCCTTCTTTTCTCCCTTATAACGAAACTCACATAAAAATTAAAAAATCTAATTCCAACAACCTCTGCAGATACTCCATGCTGTCTTCCGCGCATATCATCCAGACGCTGCTCCACATCATCCAGTCGACCGCCTCCTACATCCTTATGCTGGTGTTCATGACTTACAACGTGTGGCTCTGCATGGCGCTGGTGCTGGGCATGGCGCTGGGGTACTTCTTCTTCGGCTGGAGGAAGTCCTCCGTGGTGGATGCTACGGAGCATTGTCAATAATAAGATTTTTTTATTTTAAGCCGGATTAATCGCGTATATTTAAATTATAATTTTCGGAAACAAGACACGACTTTTCGAATAGTTTCGAGCAGTCCGTAGTCACGGGGAGATGATTTTCAGGCTATGTCAGTCGATTAAACCGGCTTAAGACTTTAATTTAAAACATTTTCGATAATGTTAGATATCATGGGCGTGGGAGTGAAAGGAGCCTACCGCAAAAGGTTTACTGACAAAAAAATTAAGTCGATTAAAAAATAAAACCTGCACTCAAAAACAGTTCAAAGTATGACTTTCAAAGCTTTTCGCTGTAAACGATCTCTAGATACGCCCATGTTAGACATACTTGTGTAAGACGCCTTGGAGATATATTGGTTTATTTTTTTTTTGTTTTAAGTATTTGTCTACTTGGTTTACAGTTCATATATAGATACAAACGGGAAAGGAACTATGAAGTAAACTGTAGATGACAAATAAATATGGTAGATAGTATATTCTCATATTATGTATGAGAGAGGGAATTAAATATTATTTTAACGTAAAATGTTATGATTAAAAATAATTTTGACAGTCGTGAGTTCTGTTTCTCCCCCAGATATTTGCACTGTCAAACAACTTTAAAAATAAATAAATAAATCAGCCTCACGCTGTATCCCGCACACAGCAGGGTAGGCAGAGGAAACCTAGTGTTAAGACACTTCGTTCGCCACTTTCTGCCGAATTCTGGAGGCATTGCGTGTTGAGTGGCAGAACTCAACGCCGTGCTTTGCCTCAACACCAGAGCGAAGAAATGGAAATATAAATTTAAGTAAATATATCATCTGCTCGACTGGGGATCGAACCCACAACCAGTCGATTTTACAGTCACTTTGTGCCGCTGCGCCACGACTGGCCTCAACAAGCTTTAAAAATGAAGAACAAAAACATATTTACATAAAAATATATATTTCTGTAATGGCGCAAATCTTTGAAGCTTCTCTATACCTGATATTGTATTATATTTAAGTGCGGAATGCAAAGGAAGGAATAATATGCCACTAGGACCTTGTATACTTCGCAAAATGAAAAATCTGTAAAAAGAGGCATAAGCTATTTTTTATTTAAAATACGCTTAGCATATAATAAAAACGATATTACATGGTAACCGTTCTTGTAAAAGTCTATGGCAATAAAATTATTATTAATAGTTATATTTAATTATAAGTAAATTATATATCTTCGAAGTCACGGCAAGTGGCGCCATCTAGTACAATATTGTATTATTTTTTTATTTTAAATTCCAATTTTGCATGAATTGTAATTTTAAATTGATACCTTATTTTAAATCTTTTTTTTATAAAACTGACTAAATATCTATGCTAAGCTTAAAATATTTTTTTATATTATATTATCTGTTGATTTATACTGTAAAACTGTTATTTTATATTATATTACCTTATTAAATTATAATACTTGTAAATAGCATTATAGTTAACCCAGAATCATATAAAAGTATAGCAATTATTCAAGAAATTTCAATATGTCGAATTAAATTTCCATGTAACTTAAATTACTAATACTCTTAACACTCTATTTTATGTGAATATTGTATAATAAAAATCTATGTAATTTATAAGAGCTACATATTATTTTTAATTATTTGTAACTTCTATTCTCGTTAATAAAAAAAGATAATGAACATAAATAATTATATAAAAACTATATATTTTTAAATTATATTTTGTTTTATATATTTTTATTCTAAGATTTTATAACATTATGCACCTTAGAAAAAAACACATTCCATACTAAATTAATTTAATTTAAGCAAAAAATTATTGTACTATTCTAATAAATTAATTATAAAGAGCAGTACCATCTGGCGTTGAACAGTTTTATTAATATTACATGAATTTATCAATATTATCCAATAGATGGCGTTGTTCCTAAGCTAACTATTAAATATTATACAATCTTGCCCTGATATAAAATATTTAACCCTTTCAGGACCATAAGGTTTTGAGAGCTGTTGCGTTCATTTTAACTGTTTAATATAACTTATTATGGATCTAAAAAACATATTTTTAAAGAAAAATATTAAAGTTAGTTTCAGTTTTTGTGTTTTTTTATGGGACACGGCTGTCCCTGTGGTCGTAAGAGGTAACTTATTGTCATAAAAATCATCTTTATAATTATATGATTTATAAATTAAGTAGGGGGTTTAATAAAACAAATCGCTATGATTATTACACATATTCTTATTTTTCAACGAAATAATATAATACTTCACCTAAGTACTCAAATAGTAAAATTATACTGGTTATGAAAGTCAGCGAAATAATTTCTTTCATTTGTACATCAGAGATGAGCTTTACAGATCAGCACTACTATCATTTGTACGGTTTTCCTTCTTATTCTTGGCACAATACGCATCTCTTGCGGACACTGGCTTCATCCGTTGCTTGTAATGGTAACTGTGTGTATTAATGGTAACTTTGTAGATTTTCGTACGACACTTACTTTTCAAATCAGAACATAGACATGTTCTTGGATAGATACAGAGGTGTCTGGTAGTAAAGCCGTTGAATAAACTCCAAGCTACGACTTGCCTAAAGCTCTTTGCCTTTTGCCTTGCTGTAGACTGGTAAAAAGACTTCCTTCTATTTTTTTTTCATTGTAAACCTTTGTATACAATATATGTATACGAGTTATTGCAGCCATATCAAACAAATCAAAGAATAATCGTACATAATGCTTAATTTTAGATTTCCGATCTAGTCCTAGCACATTATGTTGCTTCGTACGATCAACAAGATAACTATTCGTAAGATCAATTTCACGCATATTTTTAATGTGATATACTATTACTATAACGTGATATACTATACTTGGACATTACATATAATTTTTCTCTGCTGACTACAGTTTTACGTCGTTTTACAACGTATGTTTCCACAGGCGATATTTTGTTGTATTATATATCTTTATTTAGTTCTATTATCTAAACTGACTCTATGATTTGAACTAAAGTATTTTATGTATAAACAAATATATCAATAGTACCTTTCTGAATTGATACTCCACATTAGGAAAAACATTTGGAATGTATGTTCTCTGACTCCACGTAATCAGGTTGACTGTTGCATTGTGTTACTATGATAGGATTTACTGCAGAAGTTGAAAGTTCAGGTGATTGCCTTTTATTTCTAGATGTTGCAATGTTGTATCATCAATCTTTACATCATGCCTTGCCTTGGTCATCATTCTGTGTCAATAGTTTTTGATCTTCCTCGTCAAGCAGTAAATTGTCGTCATAATAATTATTAAATCTCATTAAAATATTTCGAATTTCATCTTCCTTGACTTCAAAAATTGCACGCCCCTTTCAAAATATAATATGAAAAAATAAAAATAAATAATTGAGGGTAATAATGAATTTTTTTTGCAACAAAATTTATGTGCAAAATAGCTCCTTCATAGACCATAGGGACAATGTTGTCCCTTTTGGTTTACGACGACTTGTACAAGTAGAAAGCATAAAAAATATATTTTATGTGTACAAACTTAATAAATACTTACCACTGAATCAATATTTTAGGAAATAAAACCTTGAACGTCACTTTTACTCCTTGAAATCCTTTTCTAAAGTATTGGAATTCCGCGCGGAGCAAACGGCCACTTTTTAATGATAATAAGTTAAAATGTGATGATTGGATAGCTAATTAAATATAATCAAATAATAAAAAGGTACTTCTAGAAAATTATTTACAACAAAAAACGCATATCTGTTTCTTTTTTCCTGACTACCTTCAATTTTATCATCTGGGACAAATGTGTCCCCGTAGTCGTGAAAGGGTTAAGATGTAAATAAACAAATTTCGTTGAGTACAATTTGCTTATTTTATTGAATGAATATTATATATAAATAATAAATAAACTTCATGCTACATAATATGATATATAAATAATAAATCAACTTCACTCTGTATTACGCACACATATTCACACATATTACCAGGGTAGGCAGAGGGAGTCTAGTATATTGCGTGTTGAGTGGTATCAAGGCAAATGCGGCGTTGAGCTCCGACACTCAACACATCGGCGCCTCAAAAAATCGGCGGAAAGTGGGGAACAGTGTCTTAGCACTAGTTTCTCTTCCTACCCTGTTGTATGCGGGATACAGAGCGAAGGTGAAAAAAATGTATCAATCTATAATACCTAGTTGAATGTATAGTCTTTTTACATTACCTACACACACTGTCTAGATTTTTGGAAACACTGATAGGCGAAATCCCATCTCATAGTTTAAAAGAAGCTAAACAAGAGAGTTAAAATAATAAATACAAACAGAAAACAAAATTTATATTTTTATAATTACCATTTATATGATACACATTGTATCAATAACCATTACCAGCCCAAGAACAACAGCTTTTAAAAATTTAAAACTAAATCAATCCATTTTCTTGATGTTATTTAAAGTAACACACAATGTTTTTGAAAATGACGCGAAACGAGGGGACCTAAGTGACCAATACTCATAGGCGCAGAAATGGAGATAGGGAAAGGGGGTTGGGTGTTGGGGTCGCCTACCCACCTAGGAAATAATAACAACAAAAAAACACCTTAAAAAATTTACCTCCCTTAGAAAATGTCTCTAAACACGCTCAAGACAACACTTGTTTCCTCCAGTCCTCTATCTACCCTCCTAAATGCAGCGTGGAGGTAAAAAGCATAAGAAATATAGCAATGTATCTTAAACGCCATGTTGCTAATAATTTGCAATGAAATGCAAATTTCTTGTACCTTACATTTGTCGTCAATTCAGAAAAAACAAGGATTTGTATTGTTGATGGTGAATAATAAAAGTCTACTTACGGTTTACACTGAGTATATTCAACACCACATTAGAGTACGTACAGTTTGAACACAAATAGTAAATCACGACATAGTTTATACAAAAGTCAACCACAAACATGCATATAAAAGAGAACACAAAAATTACAATAATATTAACAAATAACTGAGAAAGCAATGGAACGTATATAAAGCGCATCGAGTGACAAGCATCGTTTACGTCATGAACAGGCTGTATCCGCTCATCTGCAAGCGGAGTAAAATGTCACTTCGCAACAAGCTGACATTGTACAAAACTTGCATCCGTCCCGTCATGACCTATGCTTGTGTCGTGTTCGCACACA
>DWQW01009995.1:0-12507 GCA_018249695.1 Heliconius erato demophoon | reverse complement strand
TTATTTATCGATTCAAAACATAAAATTTCTCTGTTTCCTGTAACAATTTGTGGGGGAGGTCCCTAAGGAACCTACATACATTATTTTAGCGTTCTACGCCGCGCAGTTTCGGCTTTGTGTTGTCTATTAGTCTTTTAGTTAGGTATTGAACCTATAACCATTATTCTAATTGATGAGCTTTTCAATCGTCATCATCGAATCGAATATTTGGGCGGTCTGGAATTTTAATATCGTATATCGCAACGTCAACTCTAATTTCTTCGACTGTCGACCAGCAATTTGTTGCGTACCTCCTTTTCAATATATCTTTCAAAGTCATTATTTTTTTTCTGTTAAGGATTTTATATAATAAACTGTGTATAATATGTTTATTGTAATTTTAAGTTAGTTGGATGATACTATAAAGACTGGACTTTTTTTCTGTAGTAGGACTACCTGTAGATGCTAGCTGCTAAATTTCATAATTATAGATTAACCTGAAGTCCCCTATAGATTTTGATTTCTTTTATAGTGTCGAAATACGCGTTTTTTGCTATATAAGCGGCCATATCAGGAAATCATGGGGCCGTAGTAAATTGTTTTTTTAATTTCAACTCGATATAGCGTTCCTGAGATAAAGGGTCTCGACAGACAGACAGACAAACGGACAACAGAGTGATCTTATACGGGTTCCTTTTTTCCATAAAAAATGCGGGACCCTAATAATAGATATTTATTTTAAGTATGTTCTTATAGCTATAGGTATATAAGATATTTGGCGTATTAATAATAAACGAATATTTTCAGTACTGTTTGACATTGTAGATAGAACATTATGGCGCAGTGGAAAAGCGTCGGACTATATAAATATTGTAAGGTTTTATAAATATTGTATAGTAAGGTTGAATTAAATGAGTTTCATTGAAGCGCTCTGGCATGATCAAAGCGTGGTGTTGAGCTTAGCAGAATTTAACATGTAAAATCTGTTACGAATTCGGTCGGAAAGTAAAGAACTAAGTGTTGCTTAATACAAAGTTCCCTATGCGTGGAAGAACTAAGTGTTGCTTAATACAAGGTCCCCTCACTGTGTGGAATTAAGCGTGAATTAAAAAAAAATATAAAGCGATTAGCACTAGTTTTATATGGCAGAGGGAACCTGGAAACATAGTATTAAAATACTTCCTTCCCCATTAATAATAATTAAAACCATAAATTAATTAAAACTTAATTTTAGTTCATTAAACCTAACTTCCTATTACTAAGCATATAATATAAGTAATACAAAAACACATACAAAACACAAACAGAAATAAGCAACTTATCGAAATACTATATTTGTAATTCGAGTACAGTTGATTTTTCCACTCGAATGAAAGTTGATTTTTAATGTTATTTGTTCGAGAGAATTATGCGAAGGAAGCATCGGGCGTGATGGAGAGACTGTCAGAGGCATTACCGAGGAGAATCAATTTCAACGCCCCTACCATGTTTGGGTATGGGTGGAAATAAATAAAACGTAATAACGTATTTTTAGCCCCCAACGCTAAAATAGGGGTGTTGTGAGATGGTAGTCTGTGTGTCTGTCTGTGGCGTTGTAGCTCCTGAATTAATTAATTGTTTTGAGTGAGGGCTTTTTTTTTAATTTAATTAGTAGCTTAGGAGTATAAACATTTTGCCAAAATGAGGTAGTGATATTTTTGGTCGTGAGTTTTTTTTTCAATGAAAAATTTTGATAGTTCTGAAATTAATCGGCTTAGTGTAATTTGTTCTAGGTTTCTTTATATTGAATAGTGTTGATTAAGTAATTTTATTTTTTTATGTCTTCTGTTTTTTGGTGGTTTTGAAGATTGGAAAAAATCATATTAAAACAAATTATATTAAATATATATCTTATAGAGTTAGTAAAAGTAATTAATTGTATTTAACATAACATTGGCTTGCCAAAAATACTGAAAATATATGAAGAAAAACACGTGTTAAATACAGTGTATTATTTCTTAGGCTCGTGTTAAATGACGTCGTTAGTCGAAATTAATTCATTTCAATTAATCTAGAGGACAAATTTCTTTGTTTAATAATATGAAAAAATCGCACGGAATAGGAACTCTTAATTATCGCATCCATTAGAGTATATGCTAGGTTATTTTTATAAAATAAATAAATCAACTTCACGCTGTATCCCACACAAAGCAGGGTAGGCAGAGGGAACCTAGTGTTAAGACACTCCGTTCCCCACTTTCTGCCGAATTCTAGAGACATTGCGTGTTGAGGGGCAGAACTTAAACCGCGCTTTGCCTCGACACCAGAGCGAAGAAATGGAAATATAAATTTAAGTAAATATTTCATCTCCTCGAGTGGGGATCGAACCCACAACCAGTCGGTTTTAATCACATTTTGTGCCCCTGCGCCAACACTGGCCTCATTTTTGTAAAATGTGCAATTGCTTTCATTTGTTATTCGGCTCTTCGAGTATTGATAGTAGTAGTTTTGTTGGAAGATGGGTATTATCGACAAATAATTTCCTATTACGGGCACACACTAAGCCGCCTCTTCAATTTTACAAAACAAACATCATATTGTGACTTCATTGAATTTATAGATGCAGTTTCAATTTTAAATGATTAATAATTTATATATTTATGTTTCTCTGCTCTGGTTTAAAGTACGGCGTTAGGTACCGTTAACAAAAACGAAATTGCAATTAGACGGATGGCTAAAATTTATAAACATATTTTAAAAAATATAAGAGCTGCTATTATTAATAAAAAATAATTATCATGTAGATAATTATGTAGAAACTTTATTATAATGTAGTCTATATTGAAATACAAAGGACATTTTTTTATTTTAATATATTTTATTTTCATAAAATAATTTTTTTTCATTCTCATATCATCTTATTTTATTTTTATAAAAAGAAAGTAAAGTATAATAAAACGAAGCTGTTCAAATAAGGCAATATTAGATGATAATTTATAATATTTGAGACCGTCGTGGCGCAGGGGTACAAGCGGGCGACTGAAAACGCAATGGTTGTGAGTTTGGTACTCGGGGGACCCCCCCGGAGAATTAAAATATTTAATATTTTAAATTTTTCGCTCTGGTAACAAGGTAAAGCGCGGTATTGAGTTGATCCACTCAACACGTAATAACTCTAGATTTCCAGAAAACTGCGAAACAAAAGCGTCTTATAGTGAACGGAGTGCTTTAACGCTATGATCTTAGGTTCCCTCTGCCTACCCCACTTCATGAAGGATACAGACTAAGCATACATGTAATTATATCTTTACTAATATTATAAAACTCAAAAGATTATATAGTTTAGCGCGTTTAGTATGAGGAATTACTGGTTATATTTTTTAAAAAATCTATATAAATAAATATAGTCCACTTGGAGGCTTTATTATAACATGTTTCGATGTACCCTACCTGCGGTCCGAGTCACCTCGTGACACTTAGTACATATCATGTGTCACATTGAACCTCGCGAGCGCAGCCACAGGAAAGAACTAGTGATATCATATACATATAATAACATATACGTAAATATATATACATAGTTATCTATATTTATTCTAAAGCCTTTGTTTCAGGAGGATTGTTTAGAGGGAGGTTATTATTATGTACGTATTATATATGGGTAACAATACCAGATCACCTTTGAATTACTAAGGTTATATATGATTAAAATTATTTATAGCTACAAGTAGTTTATGTGAAATTGTCTTTTGTTTCTGTTATATATAGTCTATGAGCGTACATACATTCAAAATAAAATGTCGAATATCAGTTATTTTATGTTATAGAATAAATTAAAGAATAACAAAAAGGGTATATAATTAAAATATACTAAATATTTAAAGCGTATAAGAATTTCGGCGTTGAATATTGAATATTGAAATTAATAAGAACGTATCGCTTTGTGGTCGATTTCCAAAAGATACGACTTCAAATCTGGGTATATTCAAAGTTATGTCAATTTCTATAAAAGTTGTAAAAACTATATAAATAAGCGGTATTGAGTTCTGCCACTTAACAAACAATGCCGAATAAAATTTGCAGAAAGTAGGATATGGAGTATCTTAACACTAGGTTCCCTCTGCGTCCCCTGCTATGCGTACATGAATTTGAAATTTGAAAATTTTAAAAATATATTTATCTTTTCTAAGTTACTTTTCAAAATGTGGAATAACACTTAAAAAATGTTAAAATAACTACAAATACATTTAAAACCTATACGTAACAATGTCTATCGCCATTCAGCTTACAGTTTGTAGAAACGTCGCTTGTCGACAATTTGAAATCCTCGTCGAGAAGCTTGTTACGTGTTCCGTACTAGGCGATGTGTAGAGAGGAAAAATAACAAAATCTTCTTTGCGTTCGAGTACATACTAGAACTAAGGTAAAGCATTTTAGGACACATTTCGAATAGAAATAATGGTATTTATATATATATTATTTTAGCTTCACGCTGTATATAGCCCTACTCTAGGCTAGGTAGGATCTAGTTTTAAGACACTTGAGACACGACCCTTATTTCCCGTGGAATTTTCAAGATATTGCGTTTAAATTCAACGCCATGCATTGTCTTGATACCGGAGTGAAGAAATGAAAATATTAATTAATTTATTTTTTATTTATTATTCGAACCCACAACCGTCGCGTCACAATCAGTTTTAAACAAAATTAAATCTATAAATTTTACTTGTTGGCGAATTTAAAGTCATTCAAAGACTAAGGAAATGAAAAAGGAAATTACTTTTCGACTTGTGAATAATAAATTCTAATGCACCTTTTGATGATATTTATTACAATCTTTAAAGAAATTAATATTTTATTATGTGTATCAGATCCGATAGAAATATTTGATTTTTATTATTGTTATGTTTAGTAAGTACTAGCGGTCCCGCGCGTACTGTATAAATATATAGAGAAATTATTTTCAGTTTTCAATAGGATATACGACTATATTAGTAAAAGAAAAATACAAAAAAACTTTAAAAACGTATACTACGAAAGGTTGGTAAAACATCTGTACGAATTGAGGTAATAGACACGTGCTCGTCACGTGACGTCACATTAGGTTTGATTTTTTTACCACTTTTAACCGCGTTTGCTCCTATCTCTCTAATTCTTTTTAGATCCGTTCCTCAAACTAAAAAAAAACGAATTCCTTTTAGTACAATATTGTTGTCAGTTTATATCTGCCGTTCAAGATCAGTTAGATATATCAAGTTGAAATCAAAGAAATAAACAAGTGTCCAAGTTACCAAAATATTTATTCTTTATTGCCCACATTTATAAAAAAATATATGTACGAAAGGTGGGTTTAAAGCTGAAAGAAATTGAAGAATAAGAGTACGTTTATGAAACGTTTTAGCTGCATTTTATATGAACATCGCCGCGTAATTAGAACCTATAGGGCACTTCCAGTGGACCTAAAATAACTATTAAATGAAACTTATAATATGAATAAAGGAAAAGATAAATTAATAATTATACTACTAGGTGAGGAGGAGGCACAGGGTATAACTGTAAAATCGATTGGTCGTGGGTACGATCTCCACTCGAGGAGATAAAATATTTACTTACATTTATATTTTCATTTCTTCGCTCTGGTGTCGAGCAAAGCACTGCGTTGAGTACCGCCACGTCGCAAAACTGGGGAACGGTGTGTCTTAAGACTCCCTATAAGAGGTTCCCTATGGCTACAAGATTTCTTAATCTATCTATTGGTTGCTGGTAAAAAGCTTGACACTTTTTATTTTATTACTTACATAGATCAACAATACAGTCATTATTTGAAGGAATCAACTAGTATTATTTTGCATTATTTTTCAATCACGTTTGATATTTATTTAATGGATACTAGAACTAAAACATTATTGATTCCATATCTTCAGGTAAACGTCTTTACAAAAATATAATAAAATAGTTAACATTCATTAGGATTGCGAAGATACGTCGTTTTAAACTTTAGGCGATATTTCATTAAGTGATTTTTATATTTATAGTAAAAATGTTAATACTCTACCGCGCTTTACACGTATTTTTTTATTATATTAATAGTAAATTTCAGTACCTTTTATATGGTACTAAATTTAGCTGCGTCTACTTGCGACAACTGTACAAAATGAAATTATAAAAATATTAATAACCATCTTCAGTCGATTCCTATTATACTAGTAGTATACCAATCATCCGAAGAAAATTGGTAAATTTTCACTCGATGGATGAATGTAATGACCACGGAACTCGATTACCTCAAAAACAAGTAAAGTCTTATCCTCCAAATGATATATTAAATACAAAAATATTGAAGCAGATTTAAAATTATATTATTTTTTTGTATGGAAGTGGTAAATATATCTTTATTCTTTACCCATTAAAATAAAATAAACTCATGAAAAATATTATTTCCTATCAATTAAAGCAATATTTAAACATAAATATATTTATTTTAATTTTGACCAACTTTTAAGTGAATTTCACCTGTGTGCGTCGCGTTTACACTCATACAATGTTTAACTACGCCACAGTAGCATTAATTAATAAATCGTCAATTGAATATCGATATGCTAGACAAGCAAACTAGCAAACGAGAACAAATAAGCAAACGAGATCACTCGAATATTTTATAAATTTATAATTAAATAAAATATATGTATCTATAGAGAAAAATCTAATTAACTTTTAAGATTTTTCTTACTAAAGTCTACAAATCTGAACTCGAGACGCAATGAATCATAGTTATCTAACGCCCTTCGCCAGCTATTTGCGTCCATATATTTTTGGAACGGAAACCGTCCATCCATTTGCAGGGGGTCCGAGGGCGTTGCTCTAACGTTTAGATGCGGTTCCGACTAAATATTTGTCATATTTTGTATGTTTGTATGTATGTTTGTTATGTGGTTTCTAGTAAATGTATTGTTAAACAGAAAATTCAGGCCATCCGACGTGGCATAGGGGCACAAGCGTGCGACTGTTAACGTGATATGGGTTCGATTCTCACTTGAGGATATATTTAACATTTTTATTTCCCTCATCTAGTACTGGGGGAAAACTTGGCTTTGAGTTTAGCCCCTTAACAGAAAGTATTGATTACACAGTGATTAATTACACAATAATTATTAAATTATGTTTTGTATGAACGATGTAACAAGTCTAAATATTATAAACCTAAAAATATAGTTTGGTCGAACGCACTATTTTCAAGAACTACTGCTTCGAATAACCGAAACGAATTCAAAAATTCTTTTTATATTCTGTAGTCCATTTATCGAGAAAGGTATACACTTCGATGTAATGCACTATACCTGCGGTAAGGGTTACGTCGGATACATAAAATACGTCATTTACAAATCTTATTTATGTGCATTCAACAGAGCAGGCGAAGCCGCAGGCAAAAGCTATTACTATAAGTTAACTATGTAAACAAAAAGTGATATGGCTGTATTGAATATCCTATCAAAATATTTCAAGTCATTTCTTTCTCTATTTCTACGACTAACTACACTATTGCTACCATGTACTAAGCATCCTTAAAGCCATCTCTATCCCATAATCTAAATAACTTTGCCAAGATTTTTATTTATAATTTTTTATGTGCCGATTGAAGTAAAATAATTAAAACGTCTAACCAAGCAATCAGTTAGCGGGTATTCAATTCGATTCCAATTTGAAATACTGATCTAATTTGCGTGAGTAAATGAAGGGAAGCGCGGCGGTACCGCTTCCGCCGACTTCACTGGGCTCTGTAATTTCTAACACCGTTTTAATATTTACGTTATGCTGTTTAAATTTAAACTAGATCTTTGTAATATTTTTTGTTTAAATAAGAAAATGTGTTTATTTTTTATATTTAATTAATTAATTTATTGTCTATTTACAATGTTTTAGATATCACTTATTATTATAATTACTAACTACGGTGTATGCTTGGAGTTATAAATTATATGGGGCTAAATTGAAGTGGCTTACTAATAACCTCTGAAGAGTTCTCCCATTCAGGTCCTGGCTCCATAAACATGAGGCCAGTGGTGACACAGGGGCACCAAGTGTGACTGTAACACCAACTGGTAGTGGGTTAGATTCCTACTCGAGGAGATGAAATATTTACTTAAATTTATATTTACATTTCTTCGCTCTGGTGTCGAGGATTAGCGAGGCGTTGAGTTCTGCCACTTAACACGCAATGCCTCGAGAATTTGGCAGAAAGTGGGGAACGGAGTGTCTTAATACTAGGTTCCATCTGCCTACCCTGCAGTGTACGGGATACAGCGTGAAGCTAAAAAAAAGGATAAACATAATACGTATACATTATTGTAATGCAATAATGACGCAATTGTTCCTATGGGTTCAAATTTAGTTTCTCAAAAGTAATAACAAAGTTTTATAGCTGCAAGTTGACATAATAAAAAGAAAATAATTATTAATTAAACATTATATTTAAATTGTCTAATGTAAATTAGTCTTATGACTAAATATATAAAATGGATACATCTGTAGGACATGTATGTGTAAGTAAATACGATATTAATGTTCTTCCGGCACTAAGCGGACGTTGATGTCACAGCGGAAGAGACTGCAATGGCAATTACTCAATATTTATATTAGAGGAATTGTCGGTTTGTTCGTTTGTTTGATACTTTTAGTTTACTGTTTTATGCTTACTTTACTTAAATAAATTTTGTGCCTCACTGAATGATAAGCTTTGAAGTTTTTTAAATAATTTATTTATTATTTTATTTTTTTAGGCCGTCGTGGCGCAGGGGCACAAGGCGGCGATTGTGGGTTCAATCCTCACTCGAAGGAATGATTATTATTGATTAATATTTTCATATCATCGCTCTGGCACCAAGGCGTTGAGATTTGACACTTAATACGGTATGCCTCTGAAAAACCGGCGCAAAGTGGAGAATAGAGTGTCTTAACACTAAGTTCCTTCTATCTACTCTAATGTGTGCGGGATACAGCGTGTTTTATTTTAAAATTTTCCAATGTTAATTATTAATTTTGTTGGGTAGGCTGCAAGTACTTAGCGTTAAGCTACGACAGTCTCTACCTCCGATAATTTGTCAAAGGGTCGAGATAGTAAGAACGAATTTATTTTTTATGAGTTGACATTACAACTTACTTTACTACAAGAACAATACAAGTTTCATCAAAATCGGTTCACTAGCTTTTGAGGTATGCAATATCCATGTACGTCTAGAGTGGGCGTGTACTATATAAATAAATAACAATAAAACCACTTCAAATACTGTCAGTTACTGTTTATTACATATATCTAGAAAGGTTAGATATTAAAAAAATATAAAAAATATTAGAGAAAATTTAAAAACGGTGTAACACAAAGTCAATCCGACCGCACGGTATGCAATCAGATTTTCCCGTTTAAACCACTGCAAATATTTTTTCGTTTGAATCTAAACTTTTTACGGCCGTCTTCTTCTTTAAGCTGAAATATTTTATAAATATTTTTTTGATTGATTTGATGTTGTTTTTTTATAATAAAGATGTGAAATTTGTATATTAATAAGTATTGAAGCCGTCGTGGTGTAGTGGCACAGTACCTGACTGTAAAAACGACGGTTGTGGCTTTTAACGCACTTGGGGTAATAAATTATTTATATACGATTCGATTCAAGGCAAAGCGTCAAGGCAAAGAGCGGCGTTGTGTTTCGCCCCCGTGTAACACCAGCTATAGGTGCGTTGTCGGCCTTAATCTTAAAACTTTAACATTTGTAATAGAGGCTGATGTGGCGCAGTGTAAGACCGCCGGACTCTAAGTTGAGAGAGGGGTGCGGTTTCAATTTCAACTGGATTAAGTGAATAATTTTTATTTACCTGATCTGCCAAGACAACTGGCAGGTAAAGATGCAAGATGAAGCATGAAGCTAACATTTGCAATATTATCTCGTATTAACATACCCAATGATAATTTTTTTATGTCAATACCCGAAAAGTTAAAAAGATACAAAGCAGCAATAGCAAAGCGGGATTTGAACCCGTGCCTCTTTGGAAACCGCCCAAGATTTGAACCCGCGCCGGGTTCAAATCCCGGTACGTTATTTTTTTTATGTTTTCTAAAAAGTATGAATTATATGTTTTTAACTTTTGACTTCATATAATACTTTAAAACAAATGAAGATACATTTCACTTTCACATTTCACACTAAAATAAAAAAAAATACTGCTAAAATATTCTTCTGAAACAATTTAACTTTTTTTTAAAAAACGGAACATCTGATAATAACAGTTCTTACCGAGTTTGGGAACAAACAAAGGGATCTTTTATCTCATTTTGCAATCGGAAAGAGTACGAAAAGCCTTTGAGGAGTGAAAGGTCGCCAAATGCATGTAAATCGTGGCATTTGTGTTCGAATGCTGTTGGAATCACAAATTTAGAGAAAAAATAAAAAAAATAGCTTCGCAGTCAAATAATAACATTATTATTAAGTTAATTTAGATCAAATTAAAATGACATTGTATGGCTGAAAGGTTATTTTACTTTTCTATTTGAAAATGGATTACAGATTTTCACGTGGTTTTGAACTTGACGTGGCTTATTAAAAAAGTGTTAAATAAAGAGTCAGTCGCGGCGGTGGAGCACAAATGTAAACAAGATAGGTTGTGGGTTCGATTCCTATTCAACTAAATTAAAAATTTATAACTTTCCTTTCCTTGCTCTGGTAACGAAGCAAAACAAGAGGCTGGCTTCTATGGTTCATTTAACACCCTTGGTGGAATGTCAATAAGAACAGACTCTTATCAGTAGGCTCCTAGGTTCCCCAGAGTAATCCTGCTATATGCGGGAAAACAGCGTGAATGCTGCGAGGTAATCTAGTGTACCAAGTAATACTTTTCAATTCAGTTTCACTTTTTGAACCTTTGAGACATTACCTGTTAAATGTCGAAAATAAAAAGCGCTAAATGAAAATATTTTTAATAAATATAATGCTTATTAATAAGTTGAAGCATACCTTTGCTGTTGGATTTAATATCTGAAACAAAAAAAAATAATATATAAAAAACCAACAATGTGTAAAGATAATTTATGTAGAGTGTAATAACATAACATTCAAATCTTTGTTATATTTGAAATTTAACAGGCTATAACAATTAACAAAAAAGCTTCACGCTGTATTCCGCATACAGCATGGTAGACAGAGGTGACAGTGTTAAGACATTCCGTTCCTCACTTTTCGCCGAATTCTGGAGGCTTTGCGTGCTGAGTGGCGAAGCAAAGCGTGGCGTTGATTTTCGCCATTCATAACGCAATTCCTTAAGGGTACCAGGATGTTCTAATGCTAGGTTCCCAGAGTTCCTTTGCCTAACTTGTTATAAGCGGGATACAACGTGACATTAAAAAAACATAAAAATAGTCAATTAACGATAAAACCTACTAATACCCTTAGTTCATTATTTAATATGTAATAAATAAACTATTTAATAAGTAATAATAAAAAAATATATAATTCTCCAAAGAGTTTTTAGTAAGCAGGGGTTGGCGAGCGTAACAAAGAATACATACATATAAAAGAGCACAGTGATGACAAAAATATGAGCAGTTGGCAGCATCTGGTCAGACAGAATATTTGGTGCATTTTTTGTAAAGCTCACCAGTACCACTCGATGACTAAAATTTACTTACTGTACCAATAGACTACGACACTAGACACGATACACTCAATGTATACATTGAGTGTCTCTATATGAACTCGAGTGTCTCTAATCGCAATATTTATTGTGACACATTAAACAGTGTCGCGTCAGCCGTGTGAACATATTGTGTCCAAGTGTCTAGTATAGTTGACAAGTCTTCGAATAGCTTTGACATTTCCAATACACCGCGTCGCGCACAATATCTGATGTTTATGTTGGAATTTTCGAATCCTTGCGTGTTGAGTTGAACTCAACGTTGCGCTTCGCCTCGTTACTGGTGCGAGGAATCGAACCCACAACCTGTCACGTTTACAGTCACCCGGTTGAGCCCCTGAGCCGTGATTGGCCTCCATAATACAAAATATTGTATAACATAATAACGATATTATTGATATAGATTAGACATCCTTAATTTTTTTTATAATAAGGTATAGAGAATCTAGTGTTAAGACAAAAGCGTGTATATGGTAATATACCTAATTATATACATTGTACGTAAATAATCTATTATTATTTGCAAGTGCTGTCCATCTATCAGTTTTCCTGAATAGCCTCAAAAGCCATATTCTCTCAGAACCTTTTGTACTATATTCAAGAAAAGCGGGTTCAAATCTCATTATATAACATTTTTATACAATTTCTAAAAAAGTATTCTTCTAATAACCACGTTATAACTTTAAAAATCATATAATTCATAATAAACAAACAGTAAATAAAACCAAACCGAGTACTCTTAAAGTAATATATTTAACAAAATTACGTATCTAATATTATATTTACAATTTCCCTAAGCTCTTTAAACGGGAAGCCTCTTGGTGTAGAAATCGGAGCGAGCGTAATACTCCTCCAGTGCCGCAAGAG
>DWQW01009994.1:0-12507 GCA_018249695.1 Heliconius erato demophoon | reverse complement strand
GACGTACATCACTGCAGAAGTGAAAGAGGAAAGTATTTCGAGGATTATTTGGTAAGTCAACCATTTATATATGCAAATAGGCGAAATTAAGAGACTGCTTCTTCAATCAATCAACGCTGTGTGTTTCTTCATACACATAATAACTGTTTTGTTGTAATGCAAAACAGCTATATTTTATATTACTTTACCAAACAAAGATAAATATATATATTTCAAAAATCTTTCAATTTTTTTCTTTCGAATTTCGAATTTTCTTTCGAATTCTTGTTGAATTCCAGATATTTTTTCATGGTGCATTATATTTTACAAATCCATCCGTATTAGATAGATGGGTTGTGCAATCCACCATTTTGTTGCGGCGTCTATTTTTGATTAACAATAATTGATATATATCTTTATTGCCATCAAAATTGAAGTCGAAATCGAAATTTCAGTTCAATCGGGCACTGGATCTAATGGAGTTTGAATTTTTTCGTGTTATTTTCTTTGATGTACCGCCACTAAAGCCATCGTCTTATGACATACTGCAATGTAAATGCCGTTGTTAAATAATCACGTTAAGACGTGGCTACACCTGAGTTAAATGTCCTCCATTGCGATAATTAAAGACATTTCCCGCTAGTGTGGCCCCAGCATTAGATTCTTTTCTTTTAGACGAACGACCGAACAGTTAAATCTTTTTCTTGCAAAAGAGCTAGAAAAATCAATAGACTATACTCAGTACAACGTAAAACGAATTTTATGAATAATGTAAACCTATATCTATCTATCTATCTGGGTATATAATATACGCGGGAAATAGTCAAAAATGTACCAGAACAGCAGAAGTGGATAGGTGTTCTTTTTGTTTGTTTTACGCATGTCTAACTTTCATCTAGTTTTGTGGATAGTGCGCATGTCTCGTCGCCACGTGGTTTTAGCGATGGTGCGCATGTCCATGCATGTTACACTACGAAGTTTTTAATCGAGGAATGATCCAAATGATGTAATATACTAAGTAAAGTTGAGGCCAGTCGTGGCGCAGGCAGGCACTGAGTGTGACTGCAAAATCGACTGGTTGTGAATTCGATCGCCACTCGAGGAGATGAAATATTTGTTTAAATTTATATTTCCATTTTCTGGTGTCGGGGCAAAGCGCGGGGTTGAGTTCCGCCACTTAACATCCAATGCCTCCAGAATTTGGCGGAAAGTGGGGAACGGAGTGTCTTAACTCTAGGTTCTCTCTGCCTACCCTGTTCTGTGCGGGATACAGCGTGAAGCTGATTCAAAAGTATACTAAATAAGGTCTATATGATAAATCGCAACTACTACCTTAATAAATCATACCTTGCAAATTTTAACGTATAAGGTTTTTTTTAATATACCCTTCTCTTCCAAAAAATAGAGCTTAGTAATAATAACACAGCCTCTTGTATGAAAAATTCCGTTCCTAATTTTATCTATCACAAGATCAAGATTTTCTGGCATAATAATAAAAAGCACTTTCTATAACAACGATGTATTATTTTGTATTAAAGCATTTTAAACGACGAAATTTACAGTCAAAGGACGTATAAAATATTTTAATTTCTTTAATCTGGTGTAGAGTTAAAGCGCGACCTTGATTTCTGACACTCCACACGCAATGGCTCCAGTATTCGGTGAAAAATGGGAAGCGGAGTGTCTTAACACTAGGCTCCTTCTGCCTACCATGCTACATGCGGGATAGAGCGTGAAGCTGAAGAATATTTTTATCTTTTATCAGGTAGACTTGGTAAAATAACAAGAAGTTGTTATCCAAATGATACTACCACAGGTCCTATGGTATACAAAAGGTTACTAAAGTATTAAGTAAAGTAAATAAAATAAAATAAAAAAAACAATGTATTTGTATTTAGTTAGAATCATTACAATATTATATATATTATTTATTTCTCTTTCCCTTTAATATTAAAAGAAATACATACGGGAAGCGCATTGCGGATAGGTTATTTCAGCCGCACTTATACTAGGATATCATAAATGTCACAGAACTGTCTTTCAGGCTGTAGCTATTGAGAGAGGAGGAAGACTATAAATATGAAGCCTCCCATATATTTACACGCATGCGTAGCTTATATTGTCATTTACCTATGAAGGAAGAAAACTGATACTAATAGATCGCATTAAAATGGACTATTATAACGCGACTGTTGTAGGTTCAATTCCCACTCGACGGAATTAATTATTATTTATTAATATTTTATTAATATTTTCTTCGCTCTGGCACTAAGGCAAAAAGACCGGCGTTGACTTCCGCCACTCAACATGCAATGCCTTGATAAATTCGGTGGAAAGTAGGGAATGCGGTGTCTTAACAACGCAATATGCTTTATTTATACGTACAAATATAACTCCACACGCGTTACTGTTAATGTAATTCATGTAGAAACGTACAATTTAAAATAAAAACACTGAAAAGTGCCCCCAAAACTGATAGATCTTTATCGTAAACTATATTATTATGTAGAAATATGTTAAAGTAGTATTTAAGGGTAATAGGGTTTTCATATTTAATATTGAAGTCTAATACGCGTCGCATTGTAAACCACCCATTATTTTTTTCTGCAAGTTCCTGTTTTACTTTTGAAAGTTTACTTTCTATTGCATACAATTTCTTCTACATCTTTTATAGCTGTTATTTACAAACTAGGGAAAGCAAATTATATTTAGAAACGTATAAAAATTATACCCAAACCTGCGTCACTTAGAAAATTGGCCATCGCGTTAACAGACGCTGTTCCAATGTGCCACAATAGCTTAGTGTCGTATGACATAATCGACATATCGCAAGCGTAGCTTTTACCAAGAACATATAACATTCATCTTGTAAAAATCTTACTATTCATTTAGCGTCTCTGATATTAATAACAAAAATAGGTTGTAAAATTGTGCCAAGCTTATAAAAATTTCAAATTAGTTCTATTAGAATGTACTATTAGGCGTCTATTGCTTTGCTAGTTTATTAAACTGCTTTACAAGTTTTCCATGAAAGATAAACAGTAAAGTACAGATGGAAAATATACTAGTGTGACTAAGAAAATATAGCAGAAGATGTAATTTATTAGATAGAATCTTATTAATACTAAAAACTTTTATAAATGTTAGAGCTTCTGAAAATAAAACGAAAAAAACCCATACTTATATTATAAATTCGAAAATAGCTCTCTCTGTCTGTCTGTCTGTGACGCAATCACGGCCAAACTGATGATCCAATTGTGATAAAATTTCATATAGAGATATTCCTCAACCTTGGAATGAACATAGGTTACTTACGTACGTACGTACTTTTTTCTCATATTTGTAATATTATTAAAATACCTATATAGATATGATTAAAATACCTTTCTATTTAATATTCAATTTATTTTCTGACATGTTAATAATAACCATCGCTAAACAACAAGGAATTTCGTTGTTTTAAGAAAAGACCTTTAGTAATGGGCTTCCTGGACGCTAACATGGCGTGCGCTGACTCAAACTTATGAGACACATAAAACAAAGTTCTACAAAAATATTGTCCTTTAAAAATCTATAAATAAAGTCCGCGATATATGTTTGTCTGTAGGTTCAACCACAGTAACCATTTTAATATATTTAATTAAAATTAAATTTATCGGGTTATTATTAAACTATTATTTGTGATAATAAATATTAAGATTTCCTTTAGTTACTTTAACTTATTTTATTTGTTCACTTCAATTACTCTAGTCTTTATTTAGAATATTTTTATATTTTTAAAGTGTTATTCCATAATCGGAAAAGAAGAATACTTATTTAGGAAACGTATAAAAATTTAAACGTAAAGGAATTTGAACCCACGTCTCTTGGAAATCGTCTAAACTCTCTTAAGATTTTTTTTTCTCTCTCTTATGTCTTGTACTTATTATTGTTTTTGGGCTTATTTTGATTACTTAGGTTATTTTGTTAGTAATTCTATTAAAAACTGAAAAATTGTATAATATTCGTATACTACAAACGAGCAAAGTCGCGCGGAACCGCTATTAACTTTTTTTATGATCATTTTTTATAAATATTTTTTCACCAAATTCTCTTTTTTCACTTGGAATGGCGCTCATTGTTTTTTTTTTAACGCAAGGATGTTGTTTCAGCCGCACTATTACCAGGATACCATAAATCTAGTAGAAACCTGTTTATAAAGCCATGAACAGAAACAGTATGGAGGTATACTTCCCTCTCATACATTTTCACGCATGCGTCGTAAAATATTTCTTTATAAACTAATATTCGCATTTCATTATTTCCATAACTTTTATATAAGTAGAAAAAGGAAGTCAAAATATACAGTGCGCATGTGCGCCGAATGCGTCAAATCTTGTGAACAGGGCTCTAAATAAGCTCTTATGTAGTAATGGTGCCCTAGTAGACTGTCTGCCATCCCATGCCATGAATAGAAGTAGTTATTTTATATAATATAACTTATATACTATACTTATATACTTTTATATTTTTTTTTATATATAACGGCTTACGTGAGACCAAAGTAACTTTTCAGGATACCAGCATATCGTATGAGGCAAAGAGAAAGCCAGTTTCGTTTACCACTTTTCAAATTCCACTAGATGGAGCTTTACGAAATCCAGTATAACTATTCATGCTAACAGAAGCCATGTACTAGGAGATAAGAGCTGAATAGGAGTTATTTTGAAATCGAATGGCGTATTGGTCCTAGTGGTAGACATGCCCACAAAAAAATCTTATACGTCGTCTGCCTATATTGTAAGCCCACTGCGCCGTCATTAAATTTCGTTGTTTTTCATGTAATGTTACTAGGACATCAGCATAACAAAAGAGGTAAAGAGCACAGTGATATATATTTCTCTCAAGTAGTATGCGTAAAAGACGCATGCACGTTTTAACATGGAATGCGCATGTCCACCAAGACGATCAATATCTCATACAAAATAAAAAATGGGTGGTGGTCGTAAAACGACTTGTTTTTTTTTCGACATTATCGCAATAGATGGAGCCAATGTGTTTGGACATATAGTGCCATCTACTGGTATTGAATGTTTTACTTCTATACTACTAGATGGAGCTAATATTTGTAAAGCTCCATCTAGTGGTATTTAGGCCACTAGAAGGTGCCATTTTCTATATAGCCCCATCTAGTGATATTTGATATTCGCATTTTTATTGTTTTTTCACCATTAGATGGCACTTTTTGGTATTTAGCTCCCTCTAGTGTTGTTTAAATATAACTTTTGTTTTTATCAGTGAATTATTAGTCAAAAGTAATAATTGATTCTTCGCAATCACCTTGAAAGAAGTTGATTGGGGAGATAAGTAGAACGGTTTCTAGAGCTCACAAAGATTTTAAACATTTGATACGCTATGAACTAAAGATTTTTATTAAATTATTTAATAAATTCTTATATTTAAAAAAATATTACAAAATAACTACAAGCTGTTCTTACGTGAGTTTTAGTTTTAAATTAAGGACGTTTTTGTTCTCTTTTAAGAGTTATTCTTCATGCGTGTTAGTAGTTATACAGTAAAAGTTTCCTAGAACTTGCGAACAGGTTTATTTAATAAATTCTTATATTTAAGAAAATATTACAAAATAATTACAAGCTGTTCTTATGTGAGTTGTGAGTTTTAGTTTTAAATAAAAGATGTTTTTGTTCTCTTTTAAGAGATATTCTTCATGCGTGTAGTAGTTTTAAAGAAAAGTTTCCTAAAAAATATTTCCAAAATATTTTTGATCAACTGTCTTCAAAATTTGTAAAATATTTTATATAGCGTCTGAAACTTAACATGATTACCATACCATTTCGGTGCATGAACTTCTCTGTGGCTTATACTGAGATAATACAAGAACATGAAAATTTTTGACTCATTTAAATATTATCCGACTCCGATATTGCGTTATAAGAAATGTAAATAGTTAAGTAACCTGAATAATTCCGGTTTAATGTAAAAAAAATGTTTTACTATTATTTTTATTTTATACAGCAAAAATTTAAGGTGTTATACAAAGCGTCTAACATGGGCTACTGAGGGATAAACGTTGAGATCACTGTTATTATACAATTACATCATGTTACATGTTAATATGCAACACCTGTATAAATATACTAATGGCATAGTGACAAAAAGTTTGATGAAGATGTCGTCAAAAATCACTAGATGGAGCTTTACCAAGTATCTGCAACTAACAGATAGCATGTAGCATGGGAAGGAATTTTTTTATCACTGAAACCCACCGAGAAAAATAAACATATATGAAAATATATTATTTGTCCTGGAAGATAAAAATTAATATAATATTTTGTAATTAATAGTGACATCTAGCGATAAATTGTCAAACTCTTACAAAAACTTGGTAAAAAATTATGTAATTTAGTCCTACATCGAATGCCATTTATATCTTTATTGACATAAGTGATTTTGTAAATATTATGTTAATGAAATAATATACATTTTAGTCTAATACTTTTTTAAAAACGTATAACAATATTCCTATAAAGAAAGAACGAAGAAACGCTTGGTGATATCGAGTTGAAATTCAAACCAGAAACTCAGATATACTGTAACGATCCATACCAGAACTAAAATGTGTAGGTAAATTCAAAATAATAATAATTTATAAAAAAAATATAAATATAATTTAGAACAATATTTAATTTATAGATTAAGAAAGATACAATCTTAAAAATAATAGTTTAGTTCAGTTCTTTAATTACGCGTTCCGTTCACTAGTAATATTAAAATGAACTAATATACCGTAGGTAAAATACGCAGATATAAATTATATTTACTAAAAATAATTTAATAATAATATTTAAACATAATTTAAAGTAAATAATAACATAATTCATATTTTAATTATTGTAAAATATCATGTTGGCTGAATAAGCTACTGTCTACGTCAAAGTTAGGGATAGGAAAGAAAGAGAAGGGAGATGGCGGACGCGTCTGGTGAAGGATAGTTATTCAAAATGTTTAGAGAAGTTTTAATTTATAATTAATGTATATTTAGTTATATCTTATATGTAAAAAGTATGTTAGTTAGTACATGTAATAGTGATATAAGTATTCGAGGCTGGTAAAATAAGTTATAAGTGCTTTCACTATTTACGATTGCTTGTTTTTGAATACTTCGTCGGTAAGTTTTTAATAGCTTATTATTAAAACAAAGAAGAGTAATATTAATGCACGTAATGCCATCAATATCCAGAGATAATTATTATTTATTGAGTAAATGGAAATAAATACATGTATATGATTTTATGAGGTATGTAAAATTACAATTATATTAATGTACGCAGAATGCCTGCCGCCGTCTTTGTTAGATGCGTGTATGGGAATTGTGAAATACAGAATTAAATAGGTTTGGTGAATTATAATTACTTATAAATGTAATTTCTATATTTATATATATATATATATATATATATATATATATATATATATATATATATATATATATTTGTATATATTTTTTTATTATAAAAATATATATATATTTAATATTATTATTTATATTTATATTATGATATAAAACTATTATATCAAAATACATATTTGCAATTTATAAATATTCTCTTCTACAATATAAGTAATCTGTCAAGATATTTAATTAATTATCATAAAGATATTAGACAGTAACAAAATATAAACTATTTACGATTTATACGACTGTTACAGTTTATTGACCCTATGGTTTACTAATAACTGATATTGGAGTCACAACCGACTGCTGCTTGGCTTCGCTGGTACTAATATGCTTGTCTAGCCAAATTGCTATGGCCTTTTATTGTTAAACTGCGATCGACGTTGTCTTGCGGTGCGCTCACGATGCATAAGCGATGCTTGTATGGTATTGGACATATATATATGTAAAACAGTTTCTACAATTGTTCTATAACTCGTATGATGAGTAGGTGTGTGGTGCTATTTTATGTCTTGCAACTCCGGTGTATGTGGTAGTGTCTGCCCGTCTTGTTTGGGTGTGTGGTGCTATTTTATGTCCTGGAACTCGGGTATATGTAGTAGTGTCCGCCTATGAGTCTAATAACTTGTTTCAATGTAGAAAACAAATGAGACACGACTGTGGGATGTGTGCCGTGAGTTTATTTACCATATCGGCCACCTTGCGATAGTGCGTTCGAACCAACGACTTATATTGATCTCACAAATCAATCAACGTCACGAATCACCATTGTAATACAATCTTAATATAAATAAGCGTAACCAGTACGTTAAGGAAGATCACACACGAACGTCCCGGAGAGTTCAATAAAGACTGCTGCAACCACGGTCTGGTAGGAATTCATGGTGTAGGGGCGGGGCGGTGCCCTTGCGCTTTCTTCCTTTTATTATAACTAAATATTTTACACAGTAGAGACGAACATAGGACGTCTTCGATATACTTAAGAAATGTCGCCGGAGATAAAAACGGACAGACTATGACATGTTTTTTATCATAATATATTTTATTTGTACTTATATTAAATTTATGGTACATTTCATTCATATTAAAATTGTTACCTCTGAATCTCTAAAAGATCTTGGATTACTTACGATCTCTACTAAAGGGTTCTAACTATATTAGACGTATCACGAGCCATAATAAAATTATTATTTAAATAATTTTATTTAAATATTTTATTGAGGAGTAGAATGGGATGTCAGTTACAATACTGCTCTTCAATTTCCTGCAAAAAAATATATTTCTATAATATATTTACTTAAAAGAAGATATTGCAAAGAATGCTTATTTCGATACTATAAATGGAATCAAACTTAATAGGGTGCTTCTTGTTGTACAAAACTACAAGCATTACTAGTTCGTCTGAAAACTGTGAATTTGTGGTTAAATCCTAAAAATTAGTCCAAGTGAGGTCTCATACAAAAGGGCTTTGGCTAAGCTAAGCTTGAATTTTAGAAAAGGCTCGAGACCTCCAATTTTTGTATGGAACTCTCAGCGCTTATATGGTTTTTTTTTCTTTAAAACCAATCATCATAAATTTATCCTCCAAATTTGATTGCGTCGTTTATTATTTATTTATTTGGACGGGCGGTGTGTTGCGTATAGGTAATATTGGCCGCACTAATACCAGGATAGCATAAATTGAAACGATTATATTTTCCGTTGCGCATGTCACTTACCGTAGTGGCATCCCGTGCGCATGCGTTTATATGGAAAGGGGGACATCACTCCTTACTTTTGTTAAACAGGTTCCATATCACATCATTCCAGTTTCATTGACGATATGGATAAGGCGTGATAGGTTTCCGTGTTACGTGAATAAAGGGTAAACGCTAAGCGAAGCTAAATTGAAATATGAATATTATATTATTTGTTATACATGAGACTCTTAATTTAATAACTATGGCAAATCAAGCTATCTGTATATTTCAATGCACATATTATGTTATGCAATGCGATTTAATATAGTAGCTATGTTTTATTATAATTAAATTAATGTGTTTTTTATTAATATAGTGTCGTTTATAAATTATTTATTGTTAAGAAATAGTTTTTTGAGGCCAATGTTCCTTCTTCCAAGGAGTTTTAGTTTCCGCCAATCAACACGCAATGAATCTAGATTTCGGCGGAAAGTGTCTTAACACTAGGTTCCCTCTACTTACCTTGCTATCATTTACATTTTAACCTTGTACATTGTACATTTTAAAATAGTTTTTTCTTTATGTATTTTCTGGTCAAGCGTTAAATTTTCGATTGCTCTCTAACACCCAATTACTCAGAACGCACCGTGATGCGCGCGCATTGCATCGCAAAAATCATTACACATTTCAAAGGGCCCAGGACCATAACACATTTCTTTTACTATTTTTAATTTAAATTATATTTTTGTCGCTATAAATATTGTATACCATATTAAATATGTATAATAAATATACAACGAATATGAAATTAGGATTAAGGTAGTCTTAAATCTTTATAGTAAATGTTTAATATAGATAAATAAATTCATATTTCGAATAGTCATAAAATATATATCTCATATTATAGATACAATATTAGTATACAAATAATTTAATATATATAGAGGTTTATATTATTATATGTATATAGTCCTATATGTTATTTATATGTCTTCCATATTTAATAGAAATATGAAGTATTGATTCAATCTACGTGCCATGCGCGTGGAGGTTCCGAGAATCGAACTGCATTTAGTACCCATATGTAATCTCTTACAGCTTCGTGTTCGCCTGGTACAACTGTAGGCTAAAATACCTACAGCTCAACGAGCGACGGCTAGTTAGCTAATTTTTCTTACGTTTTTTCTGTCTTGTTTATGTTTTCTTGCTCAGATCGGACTTTTTTCACTTCCAAACAAATATAATACACCAACCACTCTACGTCATTAAAAATTAAATTATTTTTTTACCTCTTTCACTAAACGGAGGTAGTAGGTACTCCTAGAAATAAATAAATATAAAATAAAAAAAAAACTAATTAAATTTTTCGAAAATTGGTTTTGACTCCATATTACTGTATCTCATATAGGTATAGTGGACCTTTCGATAATAAAATAATAGATATCTTAGTGCTACTTATCTTTAATTATTTATTATAAACAGATAACCCATAGGAAAACACCGATAGTTGAGGCCGTCGTGGAGTAGGGGCACATGGGTGCGACTGTAACGCGACAGTTTTACAGTCACCACCCCCAGGAAAGAATTATGATTTATTAATATTTTATCTCGCCAAAAAAATCTCATCAAGCTAGGCAACTTTTTTCTAAATGACCATTTTCTTTGGCTGGTAGCTTTGCTAGGGTTAGATTTAACAAATTTTCCCCTGACTTCAGTTTTTTTCTCATAATTTAAAAGAACAATTAAGACATATTTTGTCCTATATTGTTTTTCTTACTTTTAGAATTATTCATAAAAATAAATAAATAAAAAAATATTTCAGGAGAAATTCGTGGAAAAAAAGATTGCATAATCTTTAACTACACATATTTATTTGTACGTTATTAAATATATGAATCTTATTCAAATCATTAAAACTTAAAAATATACATATATTGTTTACAAAGATATGCTTGAAAGAGATCTTTATTATAATATATTTCAAAAAATGTTACTTACACTCAATGTAATTATGTATTATAATAATAAGCTTTTAAAGTTTTTAAGAGGAATAATAAAAGTAGACTTATCTTTTAATAGTAGATAATTTTTAAAAGACACGTTTCTTTATTTGAATGTTAAAAAAAATTAACTATTCGAATTTCGAATTATATAATTTGTAATCTCTTCTTTTTCAATATCTTATTATTTAAGTGTATCTGAATGATGATTAATTTATTATTTAAGGAATGTATACAAACTTTGTTTGAGTTACGTTGCGGATAGGTTATTTAAGCCGCACAACTACAAGGGTACCATGATTCAGAGAGATCATCTTTTCCCTCTTCGTAAGCTGCTCAGTGCGCATGTCAACAATATCATTCACGGCTGTCATAATATGTATACCTATATGCATACGTTGAACTAAACGAATATGCACAAAAGACGCGAAGTGCGGCGCTAAATTCTGCAACTCAATACGCAATTGTTTCAAAATTCAGCGGAAAGTGGAGTACGGAAGTATCTCAATTGGAAAGAAGTGTTTTAACACTAGGTTCCACTGAATACCGCATATATCAGGATGGGCAGAGGGTAACTTTGAGTTTCATGAATGTATATTAGTTATAAAGCTTTCTATTTTATTAGAAGCCACAGTTTTGACGTAATAAATAAACTGCTGACTGAAGATATTCCTGACGTGGTAGATAAAAAAAAATATTTTTCGTTCATTCAATTATCTTGAAGCTTTTTTTTAGAAGAATCTTTTCATCGTGAAACTTTATCCCAAACGGTGTACATACTAAAAAGTATAGTAAATTAATAAAATTATATTTGCTAATTTAAATAATATTATATATTATACGAACCAATCTAAAAATGGTACACGAATTATATACGCCTTAAAAGATTATGAAATATATTTATGAGGCGTATGAGGCGACCTTATTTATTTATTAGTCGACGTATAACCAAATGTGCGTTGTTTCAATATTTTTTTACGTGTTCATAGTTAGGTTATTTTAGGCGCATCAATACCAGGATATTATAAACCCTGAAGAGATGTATCATTAATTTTAGCGCTATGCAAGTTCACCGTCCTCTAGGTACCGCTAATACGCATGTGCAACTAAATAAATAAATAAATATTTTAACGTAGTTCGGAACGGTGCTCTGTTCCCTACATATGGTCTGTACCGAGATAAAAACAAATTTAAAAACATTTTTTTTAATATAAATTGATTGGTTATACCTACGTAATATTATTTTTTATATTATACCTATATATGTGGGTCATAATCAGAAAAAGTGTACATTTTGAGTCTTTTCTTGTCCCGCTACTTTGAATACGTTTTAAAAATACAATTTTATAGATAAGTCAAATATTTTGCCATTTTAGATATATTTATTTATTAA
>DWQW01009993.1:0-12507 GCA_018249695.1 Heliconius erato demophoon | reverse complement strand
TTATGTATTAGGATTTATTATAATATGTAAGTTTATTTACACCACCCACTCTATTTTATCACAAATTTCCTAACCCAAAGGTTGTCTGGTAGAAATCGCTGATTAGCGATAAGACCGCCGTTTGTGTATCAATTGTTTTATCTTTGTTATTTTTTTATACCCTTTTTGTCTCTAATAAGTAATTGTGCACAATAAAGTGTAAATAAATAAATAAATAAGGCGAAAGCCTCCCGTTGAGTTCCGCCACTCAACACTCAATGCTTCGAAATATTCGTCAGAAAATATGGAGTACCTACTGTATGCCGTACGGCAGATCCCAACGTTTTGTTTTTTGTGCAGGCCATGTATGTATGTAAAATTTTCTATATCTATATAATAAATATAACTTTTCATATATAATAAATATCACAACGCTTAAATATTATATTATGCATAAATACTTAAACGTAATGGCTGAAAATCTTTTGTTTAATAATAACATGGATAACGTGTCTAATTATTAACATCAAAACACCATTTTTTCATCAAAGTTTATTTCATATGTGCCATTCTTGTATATTAAATTAACCCTTTACCGCCTCGTCTCAGAACTAGTCTATGGATATTTGATGTAAAGTTATAATCTATTAAAAACAAGATCCCTCACGTATATTGAAAACCAACGTTTGAAGTTCTTAAGCTCACGTTATGTAGTGCGGCAAATTTAATGAAAATATTACGGAAGAAAATGTATCAGGTTGTAAGAGATATATTAAAAGAGGTGAAATATTAGCCGCATATTGCATCTCTGAGGAGATTTTCTTTGAGAAATAAATTATTTAAGATAGTGTGGTTGGTGAAATATATAATAATTATTACAATACTAGCGGCCCGCCCACGGCTTTGCCTGCTTAAAATACATGATTATTGATTTAATAAGCTAAGAATTGATTGACAACTATAATGACTTCTAATATGATTTTGTGAGTCAACCATAAAAGATAGACATATGCTGTCTTGGCATATTTTTTTATAATTTTATGTAGAATATTTCTATTATACATGGTTTCGCTGTAGCTTTAACCATTAAGGCTGCACACGCGATGGAAGCTTAAAAAATCAAGTAACTTCTCCCGTTTTCCCAACATTTCCTTTCACTGCTCTGCTCCTACTGATTGTAGCGTGATGAAATATATACTATGACCTGCCCAGGAGTATGAAGAATAACTGTGTCAAGTTTCGTTAAAATCCGTGGAGTAGTTTTTGTTTCTATAAAGAATATACAGACAGACAGACAGACACACAGACAAAAATTTTACTGATTGCATTTTTGGCATCAGTATCGATCACTAATCACTCCCTGATATTTATTTTGAAAATATATTTCATGTACAGTATTGACCTCTCTACAGATTTATTATAAGTATAGATAATTAAGAATTAATAGTCTGTTAATAAAAAAATGTAGAGAAAAAAAATATTTACACGAATTTTAAAGTTGTCATGTTGCAGTGTCTGTAAACAGTCGTGTGTTCAATTCCCACTTGGAGGAATATATTATTTTCGTTTTCTCGCTTTGGTCAGGAACAAAAGGCGCCGCATTGAGAACCGCCACGGAACGCTTTCATGAACGGAGTGTCTTAACATTAGGTTCCCTCTACCCACCCTGCCATAAGTCAGAAACAGCGTGAAACCCAAAAATAAATAACTAAGAATTTAAATATTAACAATTAGCTTGCTGTATATCTAAATATAGAAAAGAATCAGCTTCACGCTGTATTCCGCACACAGCAGGGTAGGCAGAGTAGGAACCTAGTGTTAAGACACTCCGTTCCCCACTTTCAGCCGAATTTTGGAAGCATTGCGTGTTGAGTGGCGGAACTCAACACCGCTCTTTGCCTCGACACCAAAGCAAAGAAATAGAAATATAAATTTAAATAAATCGAATCCACAACCGTCGCGTTACAGTCACACCCTTGTGCCCCTGGGCCACGATGTCCTGAAATATAGGATATATAGAAAAGAATAAAACAAAATATCGACTGTATATCCGTATCAAAATCAAGTAGATTTATTTCACTTCCTGGCAGTTGTACTTGGAATGACTTCGCAAACTGATAAGCATCAGCGTAGTAAGGCCATGACTCGACGACCAAATGAGTCTGAACTATATACATAAATGCTTTGATGTGATACGTGGTTCATTTAACGGTAGTCTCACGTTTCGTCGGCAAGGTAATGTTTACAAGACTATAATAAATCAAGAAGGGGAGCCGCCCACTATAGATGCTTATCTGCGACAATTGTCTTTGATATGGAATATTATAATTGGTAATATTACTTTTGTTTTATTTTATAAAGATTCTAGTTTCGACTTCGATTGGAAACTGGGGAACAGAGTGTCTGGATACTATGTTTTTATAACTTAGCTTCTGTTCCTAAATGAATCCTACGATGACTTACTCAATCCTATAAATAACTTACTTATTTTACTACATTAATTTATTGTTCATAAATCGACACTATCATCAGAACGAGACTTTTATGTTAAACTACTGCAAACAAAAATATCATAAAAAACGTAAAACTTCGCATTTAATGAGGTTAATATTTGTAATACATTTTGTCATCTATGAAGTTACTTCTTTATATAAAATCCATAACTTATCGTCGTGTCGTGGCGACAGGTTGTGGGTTCGATTCCCTCTCAAGGAAATGAAATTACTGTATTACTATTTTCGATTCCTCTCTCTGGTACCAAGGCACAAGTGTGGCGTGGAGTTCTGCCAATCAACACGCAATATGCCTCTCAGAGTTCGTTCCCTCTGCCTATCCTGCTATCTGCGTGAAGATGAAAAAAAATAGGAAAAATTATAACTCGTCAGAGTACTTTTTATGATGCTTAAACCATTAAAATATACTATATAGTGATAGAATCGCAACCACAACAGTATCACGTCGGTAAGCTCGGTTATCCATAATAACATTTTATTGCAACAGACTTCGCTACTTGGAATGTCAAATAGAATTGGATTATTGCAGATCCATTACGATTGAGGCCTCTTGTCTACTGCTCAATAAAATTTAGAAGCTTTCCAACAAAACTTAGTCTTAATTCGAAATTGAACCGTCTTTAAGGGACCGAATGGAATATTGCTGTTTCAAGTAGTTAAACTCCGCAGACGGAGACAAGGAGAGCGGTTTTAATAAATTAATATGAAACCATTTTCTTGTAAAGCAACCATTGTAGGATTCACTTGAGAAGTTTTCCAATTTTCAGCGCTGTTTTCAACACGCTATGCTTCCAAAATTCAGCGGAAAGTGGGGAACGGAGAGTTTTAACATATTTTTCCTTCCTAATCTGTTATATACTGGATACAGCGTGAAGCTGAAAAAAAAGATATTTGTTTGAAATTCTTGAAAATCTATAAATACAGATAGATATACAAAAAGAACATTGAAGACACCCATAAAAGATTACACAGAAAAGCTATCTAATGGCACGGTAGGGTTGTGTAATGTTCTATGAGAGTACAATGTGTAGTAGTGAGCTTTCCGTAGCACGTGCCTCGTCAGCCGCCTGATTAGGATCTCTATCTCTAAAATATTAAATATTTCAATCCGCCGAGTAGGAATCAAACGCACAACCAGCCGCGTTTACAGTCGCACGTTTATGCCTTGGCTTATTGCATTTTATATTACTGGCTTGGCTTTTGTCATTTTATATTATTTTACTAGCGGCCTGCTCGCGGCTTTGCCCGCTTGAATTACACGATTATTCATTTAAGAAATATAGATATTACAAACAGCCTTAATTATTAATTAAGTGGTTTGGATAAGTACTGACGATATTCTTTGTAAAATAACTTATATTAGCTCTTGTATAGTTTTTAAATTGGTAACAAATATTATTGGTTAAATATATAATTGGTATACAGAAAATACATAGAAAGCACGTTTTTAGGCATTTTTATATAATCTATAAAATAATCAACATTTTCGGTCAAGTTCAAGTCGTACTCATGCCCTGAGAGTTTCGTACCAGTTTCATGAATATATACACCAAAAGCACCAAAATAATAACTAATTAAGTTGTCATTTTGTATTAAATTAAGTACAGGTTAAAATTTGTACCTAATGGTTTTTTTCTATGACACAAATACAATAAATATTCAATTTTTGAAAAATAATTTTGGAATTTTCCTTTATACGTGCAGTAAATTTTAACTTCTTAACAAATTTCGTAATTGTACCTTATAGTCATTATAGAAAATGCGACAAAAAACGAAGCATAAACCCTCATATTTCATCGTCATTTGATTGCGATGTTTTAGAAGATAGATTTTTTGTGCTCTAAGGGAATATAGACTTGAACATTGAGGTAACCTAACCTAACCTTTAACCGATCTTGTACAAAATAGTCTTGACAGACGGACAGACGGACAAACAACAAAGTTATCTTATAAAAATTTTGAGGTATGCACCCTAAAATACCCTTGGCACATACATACATGCAACATACAGGTGCAATAGTGCAATGTCGGTACGTGTCGCTTGTAAGTTATGAAATAACACTGCGGGATATTTTTATAAACAGTGTCAGAGCATTTTTTTCTTGAGACACAGTTTTTTAGAGGTTGCTCCCAAAAGTTATTTTTTTATACGTTTCTTAAAAAAATATTAATAACATAAACGAACCAACGGACTGAAGAACCTATTCAAAATATTTCTTTGAATATTAAGTCATTCTTTATCATTGTTATTTAACATAATTACGAATCAAGCTAGACTGTTACGAAGGTAATCTTCACCAACAATTCAATTTAGTTTACTTTGTAGTTAGTACTATGAAAAATTGTACTTTAAAAATACGTAAATTTATCAACAGTCAAATAAATAAGACGTTTCTAAAGTCGTTCTTTTGGACTTACAATTGAACTGTGACCATTCGAACATTGTTAGAAAAATACTACTATGTTTATGTTAAATTTATTATAAGTATAGATTACACTTACATGACGTAATTAACGTTAAGTAAATAATAACTCAACAATATAATAACATTCATTATCATATGTAGTCAATAGATATCATTGCGTATGTTTCTTTTTTTTTCAAATATAAATATCTATAAAACTTTAAGTACATTATTTTTTGGTAGAATGTAGCGGTAACCTTTCCGAACTATATTTTTTTTATGTTTTTTATATTTATGATATATTTTACAGCGCCATCTATTTAAATCCATCGCAATTAGCGATAGCGTTACGTGTATGAAAGAGAGTATCAAGATTCGTTAGTACCTACTATTTTTGTCAATAGTTAGCGTTACTGGTACCGATTTTTGCTATCTCAAATATTAACTTCTTGAAAACTTAAATACTTATATCTTTTGATAGAGTGAAGCGATTACAATGAAATAAACACTAAAACATACCTTGATTTATTTGTAATTTTTATGTATAAAAGTTGCTTAAATTTATTATGTACTTTTTACGTGATACGTGTTCACATAAACAGACAAACAGACAAACAGACAAAAATTCCAAAAATGTTGGAAATGGATTATGTTAATTATCCTTTAACACTCTGGCTATTTTTTTTTTAAATATTTTCAATGTACAGAAACGACTTTTCTACAGATTTATTATAAGTATAGATTAGTTTCATATTGTATCCCCCGTATAGTATGGCATCAGAAGGAATCTAGTAGGTACGTACTTTGCGGCGAATTTTCAATTTGCGTTGAGTTGTGGAATTATTATAGATACGTATCTATAATAAATTTTTAACCATCTACAATTTTTCCCTTATTTCTTAATAAACTACCATATAATGCTAAAATATTTTGTAAAGAAAACTAACGAATTGTTCACCTGTTTTCGCTAAAGCTTATATATAATCCAACGTTGAGAGACAACCTGAAAGCTTACATCACATTTTCAGTACTCACGACGTTTAATGTAAACACTCGCTCCAAACCATTATGCATAAAATTAAATAATTAACATTTGAGACCTTCGTGGCGCAGTAGCACAAGCATGTCAGTGTAGAAGCGACGATTGTAGCTTCGACTTCGATTTCCACACGAGGAAATGAATCATTATTTATTAATATTTTATTTTTTTCGTTTTGGTAACGAGGCAAAGCGTGAAATTGACTTCTACCACTTACTACGCAATATCTCGAAAATTCGGCGGAAAGTGGGGAACGAGGAGTGTCTTAACACTAGGTTAGGTTTCCTCTGTCTACCCTGTTATTTTGCGTGATACAGCGTGAAACTAAATAAAATATTACAAAAACAATAACACCTGTTTTTAATTATTGCCATTACGATAATTACTTGACAAGTTAAATGCGCTTTTCTTGTCAAGTTATTTTGAACAAAAGAAATGTTTAGAATGTCATCTGTTAACTGTTAAGTTGTGTGTGTGAGAATTAGAGATAATTATGCTTGCTGCTGCATAGTGCTAAGACACTCCATATTTGCCGCCGAGTAGTGGCATTGGGCGCTGAGTGGGTGAACTCAACTCTTTGTGTAATAGTCCTATAATAAAAAAGTATACGTATAAAATTATAAATTTCCCTAATTTATCAAAAAAAACTAGCTTTTATCTGCGGCTTCACCTGCACTGTCAAACGATAATAACCAAGAGTTGTGTATGACACATGACTCTAAGCACGAGAAGTGACTGACCGCAGGCACAGTGGGATACCTCGCACAAATAATGCGATGTAATATAGCTATACCTGATACTATAAATGGATTACACAGCCACAGATATACAGCCTGATACTGTAAATGGATTATCGAATATATATGAGGGCAGTGCCGTGGCGCAGCCAAATGTAATGCCAAAAACAAGAATATTGATATATGATAATAAGATTTTTTAAATTCAAACCAAAGTTATAAAGTAAGTTATAATATTAATGGATGGGTAAACTTTATAATGTTAATGTACATATATGTATACAATATACATACAGTTTGCTTAGTAAAAAATATATACCCAGCAAAAAGGTTTTCCATTAAATTGTATTACGCTATAAAAGGAAAACCCTTTTTAATAGTACAAGGTTCAAAATTTATATTAATTTACTTATACGATTTAAAAAGTTACACCTGATGCCTAAAAGTATTGGGACTGTTAGTGCGGCACGTTCATATTCACGAACAAAGTGCGCAAGACAATGTCCCGCTGGTCGTGGCGGCGTGACAGCCTACTCTATGAAATGTTTGCCAGCGAAATGACAATCTATTGATCGTTTAGAGTTTTGTAACTACTACGAGTGAGGGTAGTTTTTGTTTCGGTATTTGATTTTTACTTTGGAAATGGATTTTTTAAAGTTTCTCTTTTGAATTTATTGAAAGATTGTCTATTAAATTTTGTTTATGTATGTAGTTAGTAAAAGAATTCGGGTCTTCATTCGTTTTTGATCGTCATTTATTTGAACTTTTAGGGTTTCGTATCCAAAAGCTAAAATGGGAGCTTATTACTTAGACTTCGCTGATTGTCTGTTTGTTTGTCTGTTGTTCATCTCGTGAACCGTGATAGTTAGACAGTGGAATTTTTTACAGTTGATGTATTTCTATTGTCGCTATAAATATTTCAGTAGCCTCCATATAACAAATGTGATTTGTTACTGTTTTATAGATAATGGTACGGAAATCTTTGTGTGCGAGTCCGACTCGCACTTGGCAAAAACGCTTAAATAGAAACTTTTTCAACTTTATACTAGATACACGTTGACTATCGCAAAATAGTACTAGAAATGTACAATAAAATTATTTATAAAACACAGAACGTTGAAGAAATGTTTATTCAGCAAACAAAATCTAAGAATCAACTTTAAAAATATCTCTTTTTTCAAATTTCAACGCAAGTGTTCATTTCATGCCGACGGAGGGACGGTCACGGAATATTAACTAGCTCAATCTGATAAAAATAACCTCCCCTGCTCGGGTGACTTCGGGACCGACTGCGGTAAAGTGACGCCTTTATTTCGTATATATTGCTGGTAATGACAGATGGGAATATTTTGATGAAGATTTTACTAATATATGTATATAAGTTATATATTGTTAATGATATGTATTGTTTATGTGACTGTAACGCTACTGGTTGTGGGTTTGATCAAAATTCCAGGAAATGAAATTTATATTTTTATTTCCTTGCTCTGGTGTCGAGGCACAGCGCGGCGTTGTTGGCGTCACACGTAACTACACACAATGCCTCACTCACAATGAAGAATGTGCTTAATTTTGTTATTTTTATGATTATATTAATAAAAGAATACCTTGGATTACGATTATTTATTATCGAGCATAAAAATTGTTACTATACCTTTAAAACATACCTGAAATTTCTTTCTTCTACTGTTTTATAAATAAATTATTTTTATAATATTGAGAAAAAAGTTATACAGTTCATAAAAGTAGGGACTTTTTCTATGGAAGCTTCTGAAACGGTGCTATTACCTTACTAGTATATGGACTTTGGTACAGACGAGTGGGTGGAGACTATCAATGATCATTGCGATAAAACCCTACAGTTTTATATGCCATTAGGGCTATCGCCCTAGAATATTAGTATTAAAACCCTATACCAGACACCCCTTAACTCTAAAAAATTACAAGCGCCTACAAATGTAATATATTAAAATGTAAAACATATTGTTTGTTCCTAATATGTTCGTGGGCGCTTATAGCTTATAGGATTTGGTGGTGTTTGGAAGCGAGTTATAGCCGAGCTAAGTGTCTGGCAATGGACGACGTCATTTCTAATGTTATTCCCAAGAAAATATAAAAAATATAGTTTTATGATTTATCGATAGTTAGGTACTATTTTTTACATCTTAGTTACCTAATAACTGCCAAAGTAACCACCACCCAAACTCCATATCCCCTGATAGTACTTACCAGTGTTGGGTGTATGCGTACAGAAACTTTTAGAAATTATAAAATAACGATGGTCTGGCTCTACTGTTCTACTATTGGCTTTCTCTCTATTTGTCTATAGTGACATTGTAATGATGATTTGCCCTACTTTTCTTTTTGAGTGAAACATTAGCAAGTAGGTTAAACATTAGTCAACGGTATTTTTGCGGCCTATAGCCTTTATGTTTTATTTTGTTCCAACTAACTTTACTGTAAGTTTGATGGCTTTGAAAATTGTCACGTTAAAACAAATTTAAATAAATATTTTATTTCCTCGAGTGGGGATCGAACTCACAACCAGTCACATTTACAGTCACACTTTGTACCTCTGCATCACGATTGGTCTCAAAGACGATAAATTGTCTTTAACTTGAGACCAATCTATTTCTATATAAATAAATTATTATGTTGTCATCATATTGTCATCATTCTAATGCTAACCATTTCTGAGTTGAGTAAAAATCTTTAAAAATTAATAGGCTATATATTTATTTACTTCACTTTTTGTTATGAAAATATCGTTTTCTTTTGCCTTTTTGTTTTTTTTGTATAATAACAGTATTCTGCTACTATTATTATATAAAAACGGGATAAAAAAGACTTCACATACATATTAAAAAAAAACTGTATAAAATATTTCGCCCTCAGCATTAGCTGTAATAAAGAAGGTGTAACGCACTTTATAGGGTAGAAATGCACGTTTTTGTCTAAAACCGTTCATTGTTTATGTTGACGTGATGGGTATTGTTAGGGAGTTCTTTTAAAGTCAAGAGAAGGTTTGATTGATCACTCTCCACATAAGACTATACTTACAAAATATGATCTGTTTTGAAATAAAGTGTACTGTTTTGATTTAAAGTTAGTAGATAGGTAGGTAGTAGTAAATAAGGCGATGCGTAGAATTTAGATTTTTCCAAGTAAAAGTATGTTTACTTTAATCAAGATAGTTTAAGAATATAAAGTTCGATGTTTTTTTTTTCTATTTACGCATTATGCCTAGCGGAGTAATCGGAGAGAAAGGAGCGCCACTACGGCCTCTACAAATCTCTTATGTCTGGACCACTGTCGTCAACCTACACATACTTACATGCTTTTTACGTGACCCCCCTTCAGTATCATCAATATTGAGTTCTGGAAGTTCGTCCGGGGTCTCAGCCTGACTCACTTACCGCTCATAAATCTTTTTTGCCAACTTTGTAGCTACAATGTTCTTTGATAAATACATATTACTTTCATATCGTAAGTCAAATATTGTTGTTTAATTACAAGTTATATTTCCACGACCTCACTTAATGCGGCGCTCAAATAACGATAATTTCAGCACAAGTGTTCGTAAATGCATTCACAATGTCGTTTGTATGTTGAAAAATACTCCTTGGCCAAGTACTTTTGAGTTTATAGCAACTATGAAGGCAATTCCACACGGACTGTACCCTCGAGAGCACTCTGTTTAAAACGCAAGTCTTAATTAAATAAATTACGCAACTATAAAAAAGTGGTATTTCACGAGCGCGAAAGGTTAATAAGAAGAAAATGAATGGGCAAAGTTACGTTCGAATTTACGTTATGAATATATTGTTAGATTTTTCGGTTTATTTCGCTGATGTTGATAAATTATCTTAAAATTACTCCTTATCTTTTATGTTATACTCTTGTCGCAAACAGGCCGTTACTTTTTATGATAATATGATTGAGACGCGCACTTAAAAAGAAAATGGCGTCGCGAGGTTAACTTTGGCTCATATACTTTATAGTATGGCAAAACAAAAAAAAAATCAATATAGCGCCTCAATTTTTCGTTTATAAAAAATAAGTATTGAGTGGCGGATCTCAACGCCGAACTTTGCCTCGACACTAGAGCGAACAATCATAATTATAAATATAATGTTAATGGTTGTCATGTATTGTGTACCTCCCCAAAAAGGGTGATTAACATTTATTGGCCGTCGCGAGGCTGTATCGATCTTTGATTAAAGTTTCTAACATGCATAGCACTTACTATAGAATTTCAATTTCAATATTTTAAACTGACGTTTTAGTAACATAATTGTCACCTGGCTGTACCCACATCACTTTAATGTACAATTTTTTTTAAGTTCACTCAATATTCCTCATATAGCAGGGTATGTAGAGGGGACCTTAACCAGTTATCTAATTTTCGCTCAATTGTCGGGACATTGTGTGTGTCGGGACATTGAGTGGCGGAACTCAGCGCAGCGATTTTCATAATGAAATGAAAATACTATTTACAGTTCGATTCCTACTCTAGGGAATGAATTATTATTCATTTCCTAGAGTAAAAATCGAACCCACAACCGTCGCGTTTACAGTCACACGCTATACGACTACGCCACGATGATTCTCAATTTTCGTTGTTTTAGTATGGTAACAAAAAATACAGTGATGAAATAATGTACAGTACAGTGAAAAAGTACAGTGATAAATAATGCCGTCTTATTAAATGGAAAATAATAATTAGCAAACTATAACATTTTAAAAATCATTTTTAATTTCAAGTATTTTAAGCCTGCAATCACAATAACCTTTTGCAACTAAAATACAACGGACATGACAAAAGGGAAATATATTAAACAGTATACGAGATACCATCGCACGTGGTATGCACCAACTGCATTAAACGGGTCTGCGCACTTCACTCAATGAGGTGATTTACATTTATCGCCGAAAGCGGACCCCAATCGATTTCTGATGAAGGGCGCAGGTGGTGGTGGAGGCGCTACGTACATTATTGGAGTTGAATGGACGAACTCTTCTTTTCGTTATAACTACTTTGACAGTCACTTTTATATTATAATTGAATGTAGGAAAAGATTTGTTTGGGATGGCATTGACAAAAAATAATGTTTACTACTCTTCAATTTGTTTAAGGTCGTGTGATATTGTGTATATACACATAGAAGAAGGAAGGAAGAATCTAGTTGTACATTAGTTAATTTAATATACAATATTGCTTAACTTTTATATTGAACAATAAACATAAATAAGAATTCAGAGGAAAGTGGGGAATGGAATTATTCACACTAGGTTCACATTTTCCATCTGCCAATTCTACTATAGTATAATACATGAAGCTAAAAAAAGAGAAAAAAAACTTCCATAGCAGCTTTACATTTTTTCCACAAAGATAGGTAAGCAGAAGAATCTAGCCTTAAGTCACTTCATTCTCCACTTTCCATCAAATTCTAGAGACATTGCGTGTTAAATGGCGGTACTGAACTCCGCATGTCACTAGTGTGACGAAATTAAATTAATTCTTTTCCCTGAGCAAGAATCGAACCTATAATGTTCAAGTAAATATGCTTTTAAAAATATTAGAACCTACAACCGTCTCTCACATTTTAATACCTACAACTTAGCCATTCTCACTTTTCAGCTTCACGCTGTATCCCGCACACAGCAGGGTAGGCAGAGGGAACCTAGTGTTAAGACACTCCGTTCTCCACTTTCTGCCGATTTCTGGAGGCATTGCGTGTTGAGTGGCAGAACTCAACGCTGCGCTTAACCTCGACACCAGAGCGAAGAAATGGAAATATAAATTTAAGTAAATATTTCATCTCCTCGAGTGG
>DWQW01009992.1:0-12507 GCA_018249695.1 Heliconius erato demophoon | reverse complement strand
CCAAGCCCCCTCCTCTTGAAATAGATTATCTCAAATCTATATGTCAAAGATATCTCGGCAACGAAATATGGTGTAGATTAAAATCTCAGAATGATCCACGAACTGATGCAATCCTAAAAGATCTGCCCAAATTAGTGGCGTGCTACAATAGAGCTGTGGATGAACTAACCGCAGCGATAACAAACGAGGACCTTTTTAACTATGCCTCATTTCCATTGGAATTCACACAATATTTAGATAGCACCTCACCATATCCTAAGCCATACGAATTTATAACAAGTAATGTTAAGCAATCAGACAATACCAGTGCCATAAAACTTATCATGCAAAAATTGAAACTACCAAATCCAGTGTTGGGTTTCTTATTAAATAGTGAAACCAATATGGAGAACGAGATCCGGAGATATTGCAAGCAAATTAGTTGGTTTTCAAATCCTGAACAAGTAGCATGTAAAGTAGTTGCCCTCTTGCCGAAGGAAGTTTCAGACGTTAATATGTCATTCCATGAATTTAATGAATACTTTGAGGGCTACGATTTAACTGACTTGTTAAATGTTATTGTATACGAAAAAATAAATAGCTTAAACAATTTTGAAAATAGATTTGCTATATATAAAAAATCTGTTTTGGATGAATATCGCAATATTTCCTGGATGTATGAAGTAGATGTTTACTATAAATCTAAACATAAGGCTGTAGAATATGAAGATGATATGGATTATTTAATCGAAGCGAAACGACGAAAGATCGAATTTGATTCTATGGAGCATTTAATGTTAGAAGATAAGGACTGTACAATGGTCGAGCAAAATATAAATAATGCTGAACAAAGTATCTCTGCATATAATTCATGTAAGGACGCTATGTCACAGCTGGAAATTAAATTAAATGAAGAGAAAAAGAAATCAGAGGAGCTTGAAAATTTATTAAGATTAGCACTTTCTAATGTTTAGAAATGTGTAAATTAATTATTTATTGTTATATAATTTGAATGCATGTTTTTCAAGAAATGTTTGTAATAAAGAGAATGGCAAATAAATATATTTTTTGTAAAGGTTATTTTTATTTTTTACCCGACTACGGCTAAGCGAAAAGCAGGTTTACAATTTTGACCATTGTGTATGTATGTTTATTTGTGCCCTAATAACTTCTAAATCATTTAAATAATACTGTAATTCGACAGATGAGGTATCGTTAGAAGCGTCTAGATCGTTCGCTGGTTATAGGCTATGTGACATTACATTAATTGATGTGGCATCCTCTACTTGATAATGTTATGACATAAAATCTTATTTAGAAAACGTATAATAATTTAAACGTAGCAGGACACGAACCAGCGTCTCCTGGAACCCTACAAGGCGCTTTGACCACTAAGCCATACATTCTCATCAAACTATGTCGAAATTTTTATACACTTGTTACAACTTATATAACTATACATTTGTGGGAAAATCCAAAAAAATAATAGCCTTAAAAGGGCTGCAAAATTTGGTTTTAAAGCCGCTGGTTCAAGTGAGATGGCAGATGAAAAGGCTCTGCTCATTGCAAAGCTTGAATTTCAAAACAAGCTCGACACCTCCAATTTTTGCACGGAACCCCCGGTGGGCGCGCTAGTCCCGTTTTTTTTATAGTTGTCGCCTATAAGGCCATTGCGGGAGTTGTACTCCTGGGTGTGAGTGGAGCGCATCAGTTGTGGGTTCGATCCCCTCATTGTAGAATGAATTATTATTTATTAAATGCCAATGCTGTGGTGCCAAGGCAAAAGCCCGGCCCTTGCCTACCTTGGTATATGCAGAATACAGTGTGAAGCAGATTTAATTTTAATTCATGTCTCTTATTTATTTAAAACTTAATTACATAGTGGTTTAAAATGTATACAATATTATCATTTAGAAAAAATATTTAAATTCCTTGGTCACAATATTATTTCTGCAATTGATTTAATAATTACAAAAAAAGTTAATAATAATACAATATTTAGTAATTATCTTTTTTCTTCAACAACTTTTAAACAGGCATCAACAAATTCAGTAAATATTGGTTCTTGCATATATTCATTAATTAGTAATTCAGGTTCAGGTGCACCATCTAAAGTTTTTAATATTTCTCTTAGACTAGGATTTTCTAAGCAATTCTTTAACTCTTTTGATTTCTCTGAAAAAAATATATATATATTTATTTTAGATTAGATATGATTATGCTATAATATAATATTTTGTGTTAATTATTTATAGTTAAACCTTCATGTTATTTAAAAGACATAATTCACACAGTAGTGCAAACCATGTGTCTAGTAAAATATTTCTATAGAGCAGATTGAGACTACCTCATCATATTCTAATGCTGATACATTTTAAATAATCATAGCAAAACTTTTGGCTCATGGATATATTTATATAGACTAAAATGAAAAGCCTTCATTGTGAATGGATTGAGATAAATACAAGACACCTAAATCTACTAAAATTACCTATTTTATATTAGCATCCTAAATTTATATTTAAAAAAATTCTAACTTGAAACAACATCTGCCCTGTGCTGTTTTGACCTATTTTGATACTGTAAAATTCAAAGTATACATATTGTATTCAATTCTTTCTAGATTACCTAATAATTTCAACTTTTCAGGATCCACAGTGTCATCTGTAGGATATTCATATTCTGTACTTGATTTTCCTATTTTCTCTTCTATTTCTTTAGGTGGAGGTGAGCAAGGTGTTTCCTTATGAAGTTTACAGCAAGCAACCGAACAGCTTAAATAATAAATTAAATTTGATATATCATAATATTATATTAAAAAAAAATTGGATATATGTGATGTTAATTAAAAGAAATATAACATTTTTCAAGTTCTTACTATGGTTGTAAGCATTTTGGGCATTTGTATTTTCCTTCTTCACCACATTGTATACATTCCATGTTAACCCAATAAATATCGTCTACTAAAACTATCGTCAGCTAAATATTTCTTTTTTATGAGAACCAAGATTGTAGGTTTTTTTCTTTTTAGGAAACACGTGTTTATTTTGTTGTGTTTTAGCGAAGAAATATTGTTTATTTTCAACTCTGACAAATGACAGTTGTGATGTGAATTGACTATGTCATCAACTGTCAAAATATTATATAGATCGTCTATTTTAAAACTGAACGCTCCTCCACTGTATTTACAAACGCGTATAAATTAGATAATCAGATGATACACAATAACACTCAGTTTAATATTGCTAACATCAGCCAAAAACAATATTATACAACCAAAACTAATATTATATTTTTAAGTCGCCTTCGAAAAGGAAACGACTATGAACCAAATTATCTTAAAAACATTTTGATTTATCTGATTTTAGAAGAACTGTAAAATTATTTCTTTTAGAATTCAATGAGATGCCATCATTAAATAAAATAAGCAAGCTTTGTGCGAAAAAAAATAGTTTTTAGGCTCCCCGATAAATTTTCAAGGATAGGATGTGGGTTCGAATGGTCATAGTAATAATAAATTGATATTTAAAAAAAATCCGACTGTCAGTCAGTCCGTCAGTTATAAAATCAAGTCTTATTGACCATAAGATTTGATTTTATAACTGACGGGCACCTTTATCTAAGTATAATCCTTTAATCAAAGAAATTTAAATATTTGAATCAAATCAAGGGTGCAGTTTTGTTAGGTTAGTACTTTAGTACGTTTTGTAACTATATACGTTGAAAATAACAGACTTCAATAACTAACACACATACAAAGAAGTCAAACTGAGAACTTCCTTTTTTAATGTCAATTAATATACTAAAACCTATTCTTAAATGATTTTTTTTTGCTGAAAACTATATTTTTTCTGAAAATCGCACCCACTATCCCGCATCGCACATATAGGTCAAACTGCTGAGGACCGCTTTTTTTGAAATCGGTTAAAAACGGACAGGCCAATTGACGGGTCCCATAAATTATTATACAGGCAATAGAATAATAAGTAAGAGGAGATCTGTCATTTTATATTTTATCAAAATTATACTTTTTATTTATTATTCCAAATTTAATCGTTTTCGAGTATTACCAATATAAATATTTTATTTAAATATAAACTAATCGCTTCATTTATTTTGAAATTGTAAGAACCTATCGATATATTATTATTATTATATATATAACTTCTTCAATAGGCTGTTAGTAGGTTATATTTGATGTAGCCTTAAGTTTAACTTATATTTAATAACATAGTTAAAAAAAAACAATCGATCAGAATTTTTATTTGTACTTTAATAATATATTAAATATTTACAATTACAAGCACGTCACACATATCATTGGTTACAATTAAATATAATAACACACAAAGACAACGAATAACATGTACCTACATAACATAATCCTCAAAATATCATTTCTAAATAATAATATTTTAAATCACTTAAATCAAGATTTATATTTTATTACTATAAATTTTTGGACGATTCCTAGGTAAAGTAACGTAAGTGAAAAATTGCAAGTTATTACTGTTTTGAACTACTAAAACGGGTTGTTTTCGATTACATATACGTTTAAAGAACGGATAAATAACTATTTTTTTTAATTAAAAAAAATCTTGGAAACTACAGTTTTTAGTAGTTTAAACAATAATAACATTGGTGATTTTTCACTTTCGACGCTTTACCTAGGGACCATCGTTTTGTTGGTGGGTAGCACTTTATTGGCATTTCTCTATAAACGAGATTTATGCTTATTATAACGTAATACACATATTATAATAATATAAAATATAACGAAAGATACGTCGTTGTCTGTACTTCTGTCTGTCTGTAGTTTCTTTGTTTTTTTTATTTTAGCATCATGAACTGGCAGTTTGCTTTATTGAAAGTAGCCGTAAAATTGGACGGAATACAAAGAAATTTTTTGATTCAAGCAAAAATTATATGGTTCAACTTTACCTAGTATAAAAAAAGATTTCTTGTTATTTAAAATAATATGAAGAGTGGGGTGGGGTCTTGATTTTATTAATATACTATATTTGATTATTATAGAATATTTGATCAAAAATTATACGATTAAGTAATTAAACAATAACCAAATAGTAAGTTTTTTCATTTGATATTAAAACCCTTACAAATTATAGATAGGTATAGCTTTATGATTTTTTTAAATATAGAAAATATTTTGATTTTTTTTAATAAACTTATTGGAGACGTAATGGATATTTCTCTTTGAGCACCTTGCTTTTACTACCTTATTGAGACTTCCTGAAACTAAATAACATCCAGCTATTTCCAGTAATTCCAACTATAAATGCTTTCAGTACCAAAAACACACACGACAAAATTGAATAACACAACAAAAACACAACACAAAATTAGTTTAAAAGGAAAAATGATTATAATTCAATAATAGTATCACAGTTCGTCGTGTGCAGCGGGCTTGTTGTCGCTGACGTAGTAGGGGGCGGCGGGCGGCGCCGCGCCGTCGTCGGCGGCCGCCAGCGCGCGGTAGCGCGCACGCAGGTGGTGCGCCGACGACTTGGGCTGCCGGCCACGGGTGAAGATGCCCTTCCTGTTACCCCCCACTCTTGTTATTGCTGTAACCAAATTTATTATATTAAAAAATACTGCATTTTCTTTTTTAGCGGTATCCCGTTATTATTTATCGCGGTATTTACATCGTGGAGTTTTAAAGAAATTTTCGCCCAATTTTCGAGACATGGCTTATTTAGCGGCAGAACTCAAACATGCAATTTGTCTTGTTTGTTTGTGTCCAGAACTGAAATACTTCATTCCTCCGAGTGGGACCGACCCACCTACGACGTCCTTATTTATCGTAGATATCTATCATGCAAATTATATCCGTACAAAAGAACCTGTCCCTTCAAAACAAGATTTTCAATATTCTGCTTGTTCTGGCTCGCCAAGTAAACAAATTACTATGCTAATATGAGCGCCATGTTGATCATGTTTGTTTTGAATTTAATAATGGGCCAATAAAAAATAAAAATATTTGTTTAAATGACGTAGATTTACCGTAAGAGTGTTTACAGTGGTGCATTGCGAGAAAATAGGAGCAATATTGTAATAATTGGAGACGCAAATATGGGTTTTAGGTGCTCTTTAAAATATATATTTGGTTTATTTTATTAACATTTTTATTTAATTTCATCTATACTATTTAAGCCAGAGGGGATTTTAAATTTTTTCGCTCTGGTGTCGAAGCAAAGCGCGGTATTGAGTTCCGCCACTCGACACGTAATGCCTTCAGAACTCGGCGGAAAGTGGGGAATGGAATGTCTTAACACTAGGTTCACTCTTCCTACTCTGCTGTTCGGGATACAGCGTGAAGTTGATTTTAATTTTTAATCCTACTAAAAGTACTGAATACGTTTCAGAAATGAATTGATAATAGCCCTAATCAGACTGAGATCTTTACAAAATTAGAAAGAGTGACAACTCTTCCTTTCTAAAGTGTTCAATTTTAATGCATCGTTATTATTATTATTTTTTGTTAATTTCTCGATTGAGGATAAAACAGTCGCTTGTTTTTAATTCAAATATGTAAATAAAATACAATATGCATATTTGTGAATGATATATTATAATTTATATATAATATATCATTAATTATTATATATAAATAATATATTAATATATAAGTATTGTTCAGACAAGCGAAGATAAATTTTATATTTAACGTCATAATTAATCAGCATCACGAATTGAATACTAGCACTTACATAAGTATTACTAGTATTCATAATATTTTATCTAATGCATTTTACTGTTCCCTACCTAAGATATAGTTTGTTAAATATCTCATTTAGATTAGACCGTTAGCGTATCTAAAGATATTTTCAAGGAGAAGGCAGAGGAGAAGTGGCTTTGGACTTTAACTTCGAACAGATATGTTCGAGTAAAGGTTGATTTTTAATTTTTCGTTGGTAAAATTTCTGGGGTGGGCACCAGTTTATTCTGGAGTGGGCACGGTCCACCTGGTTTATATCGGCTTCGCAATTATTTGTTTGGCATTGGTATGAGACTTTTTCAGTATAAGAATTTAGAAGAAATATTTTTTATAATACAAAAAAGGACAATAATATTAATAATTCCAATGTAATATTATATCCTATGATAATGACAGAATTCAATTACTTTGTGCAGTCTTGAAGTCAGCAAAATTCCATATGAATTCTCCAGCGAAGAAGCCGGCCTGCCGGAGACGATCAAACGCCTTGAAATGCTCCGACATTAAGCCAACCTGGTACTCTTCTGACCACACGTATTCTGGTAACTAATAAGGTAAACATTAGAATTAAAAAAAATACAGTACGTTCGATAAGTCGTGGCTGCCCTGAAGTTAGGTGTAGACCTGTCTAGACTTGATTTTTTTTTTAAATTTATTTCCGAGTAACCAATGTGCTAAAGTTCAGAAAGCCTAACTTCGGAGCACCCACGACTCCTTGACCGTATTGTATATTAAAAACAAGTATTTACGTAGTAAGTATGTAAAGTATAAAAGTTGAACACCATGTTAGAATTTGGAAGGCTCGACGTGAAGAACTAGATAAAAATTTTTTTTTTAAAAGATTTAAGCCTAAGTGGAGACGAAATCCACAACCATCGACTAAGAGTCATATTCTTTTACTTTCTATAAGCTGTTATTTTTGAGGTATTTAAATCGTTATTCCACAAATTATTAAAATGTTATTCCACATTTAGCATTTAAATAAGGTAACAAGCGTATAATAATATCAATGTAGTACGCATGGCATAGTGGTGAGAGCGCTTGGATTGTATCCAAGGAGCGCGGATTCAAATTCCACTACGTTAAAAAATTTATACGTTTTTCTTTTAAAGGTAGTAGTTACACATTGTATGTTGTGTGCACTATTTTCCAACATAGTTTAAAAATAAATAAGTATAGACATATATGTGGATACTATAATAAATATAATAAAATATTACCAAATGCAATCCAGCAATAGTATCAGCACCATATTCAGTCATGATGACAGGTTTGTTGTGTTTCCTGTGCCAGGCGGTGGCCTCGTCCGCGACGTACGCCGCGACGTTGAGGAGCGAGCCCGTGTTGGCGTACCAGCCGTTATAGCGGTTGAAGCAAATTACGTCTAAATGCTGACCCTGGGTTGAAATTTGGATGTTAGAAACATCTTTCTTTTTTATATATACATTAGATTATTAATTTATGTGTGGAAATGAAGTTAGGATTTCGATATATTTTTTTGATAAAAAAATACAGACAAACAGTCTTAATTGTCCATATCTATATTTTATATTGTCTATGCCGATTGCAATCACGTGAAAATTGAGTGCTTTTGGTACGATAATGGCTTAGAGCCTAGAGAATTGTGGCAAATTTTTAATACATTTGCTTAGTGCAGGTTCCGTAGAATATGTAATATATATAGGTAAAAAGAAACCTCTTGTTTGACACCAAAATACTTACCGATCTATCAACGTAATAACTTTGTGCGATAGCAATCGTCACTGGTCTGGACAAATCCATAGATTTCACGTGTTTTACAACTTTTCTGAAATGAATAACTTTTTATTAACAAATGTTGCATTATTAATATCATGTTGTCAGCCTGATGATGACTGATTCCTTATAGGTATATAACGATAATGTTCAAAATAGCTATTTTTCTGGTTTTTTTAACATTAGTATAGAAGATTTGTCATCCTATAATTTTTTTTTTAATTAAATAAATAAATATTGACTTAGTAACGTATTGACTTAATGAAATACAAAAACATTATAATTTCAATAGAAAAGACGGCAGCTTTCTACCACCTGGGACCAACCCATAAAATCTTTGAAATCTCGAAACCCTCTTGCCCTCTGGTATGGTGATACCAGAGGGCAAGATACTGTCAGCTCATTCTGCAGGAATCCAGGGCAGTACGCGAGGCAATTAAGAAATCGTTGGCGGTAGTTTGATATAATAATTATGCCAATTGACAAACGAATGCCACCTCAGTCTACCCATAACCACGGACTACTGCAAAGTGTTCGAAACGTCGGGTTTCCAGAAATGTATAATACTAAAAATACGCGATTCATGCAGTTTAAAAGTTTCATTTAGAATGACTTTTGACTGTTAGTGATATTTAGTTAATCTTGAAATCTAAAATTTTTATAAGATATTATAAATATACGACTTACTCAAAATAAGCGTCTGCTTTCAAATTGTTAGATCTGGGTTCGTTGGAGATGGACCACATGATAACGCTGGGATGGTTCTTGTCACGACGGATCAGTTCCGTTAACGATTGTTTGTGCTTCTCTAAAAGAGGGTCGGTGAAAACACTGTAAAAAAATTATGACTTTTAAAAAATGGAGGTACTAAATGAAGAGGCCAGTAGTGGCGCATAAAGTGTGACTGTAAACGCAACTGGTAGTGGGTTCGATCCCCACTCGAGGATTTGAAATATTTATTTCAATTTATATTTTCATTTCCTCGCTTTGGGGTCGAGGCAAACGTGGGGAACAGAGTATCTACTCTGCTGTATGCGGGATACAGCGTGAAGTTGATTCTTATTTTTACTAAAGGAATACTAAGGAATTCTACCAATGAGGGTCGAACCTTATCGGTAGAATTTAGGTTAATATTGAAAATTCTGACAGGTTTTCATTTTTTCGATTCAAATAAACAAAGTATGGTTTACTATCCGCCATGTAATTTGCTGAGAATAGCCATACAATTATTGAAATATTTCAAGTATTGAAGATGCTAATTGGATAGTTTGTTTTTAATACCAACGCTTGTGGGAATTATTAATTTTAATGAAGTAAAATAAATTTTCCTTATGTAATAAATATAAATGTTTCATAATAATTATTTGGTTCTAAGAAGTAATATATGTAATTCCGCATTAGTACATATCCTAAAGATAGTTAAAACTCACTCTGTGTCAACGCCAGGGCACTCGTCGATGATCATGATCCCTTGTTCATCAGCTAACTGGTAGATTTCTTCAGCGTACGGATAGTGAGAAGTACGGAACGCGTTCGCACCCACCCATCTGATGAGATTGAAGTTCTTTACCCACAACACTGGGTCCCAACCTTTTCCACGTAACTAAAAGTTTTTATAACATTTTTTTAGAGCGATACATGTGCAGCTGTCACGTTGTGGTGAAGTTAGGTAGTATTTGATTGTAAGCACAATGACTGTGGGTTCGATTCCTCGATTATACAATGTTTCCTTTGTTTATCTTATTATGAGCGGGACAAAGCGTGAAACTTAAACATTGTATGGTAGTTGATATAAATCTGAATATGAGAGGCAGTCTTCTAAAATTTTATTTTATCTATTAGCTTTAAGTTTTTCAAGCAGGTATTAGAATTATTTACCGAAATCGTATTGTAATATTTGTTAAAGATTTGAGAAGTCAAATATCTTTACTTTTTATTATTTTTTGCAATGATGTTATTCTAAAATTATCACAAGTGTTTATTATATTTGCACAACAACTTAATAAGTATTTTTTTACTAAGGAAAAAAACTTTACTTAAATATTTATAGTATATACTCACGTCCGAGTCTTCGTGCATACCAAAACCTCGGAGATACAGAGGTTTTTCATTAATATAAATTGTGGTATTACTCCAAGTTATGGTTCTTATGCCTACTTTAAGTGTATAAGTATCTAATACTTCTCCAAGGCTTCCTAGTAATGATACCTGAAAAAAAATTTTTTTCAACGCATAAAAAATGTCTTCTTGTGTTTTTGATGAGGTTTTTATTATAGTATATTTTTTATTTTACAATTTTCTATTTATCATATCAGTGCATTGTATAATAATAATAAAAATTCAATCCGACTGTTCCTTTCTGGTACGAACTTCTAAAACTTCTAAATCTTCTTTCCGATTTAAGAATGAGAGCATATAGAACAGTATTAATGAAGAAATAAAAACTATAAAATGAACACACCTTCAACGTATATAAATACCCAGGATCTGCGTGCATGAGGTACGGCCACCAGAAGTTAGCGTTGCCGATTTCTAAGAGGCCAGCACAGTCGTTTGAACCCGATACTTGTGAACCGCTCTTATCAAACAGTTGGATCAAACATTGTACTTCTGCTATAGTTCCTTTGTATGTAATATTGTAAACCACGAAACCTATAAAGATTGATATTATCGTTTAAAGTATTATTATTGTTATTTGTTTGCCATTTTGTTAAATTTCATTAATGATATCTTAATATAAAAATAATTTTAAACTTAAGTATTTTACAAATTAGTTAATGTGAAATTCTATTTACGTTGAAGAGCAAAAAAAATGGTCGAAAACAAAAAAAAAAAACAGTAATATATTTTTGGTTAAATATATTAAAGACATTCTTTTATAACCGGCTTTACATTTACATCAATCAGGAGAACGAGAAGGAAAAAAGTTTATCAAATGTACCTTTTACGCAAAAGGATGTGTGAAAAAGGAATTATAAATCATATTATATTAGTATAAAATAAGTCAAATTTAATATTTATTAAGAATTAAATTAAATTAAATTAAATCAGCTTCACGCTGTATCCCGCACACTGCAGGTACCTAGGTAGGCAGAGGGAACCTAGTGTTAAGACACTCCGTTCCCCACTTTCTGCCGAATTCTGGAGGCATTGCATTGCATTGGTGGCAAAACTCAACGCCGCGCTTAACCTCGACACCAGAGCGAAGAAAATGGAAATATAAATTTAAGTAAATATTTCATCTCCTCGAGTGGGGATCGAACCCACAACCAGTCGGTTTTACAGTTACACCTCGTACCACTGCGCCACGACTGGCCTCATTTATTAAGAAGTACGTTTAAATATAAAACTCTCTAAGCCAGGAATGACCAAACAACCTCGTTCACATGAACCGTTAAGTTATTGTTGATCCGTCACTGCAATGCTGATATGATCGTTGCATTGTCATTCGCAGTTGTTATAAATGAACGGACTAGATAATATATTCAAGGATTTTAAGCAAGCACCGTGTCCCATACATAATGCAGTTTTTAACATCAGTTCTCTATTTGGCAATAAAATAGATTGTTTCGAGGCATTGTTTGTTGAGTGGCAGGAGAGTGCTCGCCTTGGTGCCAGAGCGAAAAAATAAAAATATGAATTATTAATAATTTATTCCCCCGAGTGAGACGCGAACCCATAACGTTCGCGTTACAGTAACACGCTTGTGCCCCTGCGCCATGTCGGCCTCTTTTTGCAACATCATCTCTATATATAATAAGATTTTTTTGTCTGTACATTACTAAATGTACAGACAAAAAATATTTTGTCTGTACATTTAGTAATTTTGACTGAAATGGATAGAGGGACACTTAAAAAGAATAATAGAAAGCAAAAAGATTTTTTTTGAATTTCTTGTCTGTCTGTCTGTTTGTCTGTCTGTCTGTCTGTCGACATATTTCTGTCCGCATTTTTCTCTGAAAGTACTGAACCGATTTACTTGAAAATTTCACCAATTGCTTTGTTTTAACTCAACTTGAGTACTAAAGTTTAGTTCA
>DWQW01009991.1:0-12507 GCA_018249695.1 Heliconius erato demophoon | reverse complement strand
GTTGAGTTCTGCCACTCAACACGCAATGCCTCCAGAATTCGGCAGAAAGTGGGGAACGGAGTGTCTTAACACTAGGTTCCCTCTGCCTACCCTGCTGTGTGCGGGATACAGCGTGAAGCTAATAATTTAATCATTACTTTAATAAATCCTAACAAAAAAGAGAAAAATAAAAAAAAAAATTGTAAAAACAAAAACCCCGACTGCATAAAACTAAAAAAAAAAATAAACAAGCCCAATAGTTTATTAGGATTAACAGTCGGGACCTATAAGTGATTCTTTAATCAATAAAATCTTTATCAGGAACCCCGTATAATTGAAAGAGGTCGCGACTGTTAATCCTAATAAACTATTGAGCTTGTTTATTTTTTTTTTAGTTTTATGCAGTCGGGGTTTTTGTTTTTACAAATATTTTTTTACTCGTTAGTATAAAAAACAGAATCTTTATTCTATTTATGTAATTTTCTTTACCGACGCCATACAACAGGTAGGTTAGAGAACCAAGCGATAATAAAAGCTTAATTATTGTAACAGTATCAACATTTTGTAGGCACTCAATAAATCATTGTTTGACAATTATAATTTATTGACAATTTATGTATTTAAGAGATATTTGGACTATTTGTTTTTATGGAAAAGGACAAGGCAAACGAGAGTTCGGGTCACCTGATGGTAAGATCAACGCCAGAGCCTTTAAGGTGGGTTGGGCACCGAAGCCCGATATTACCTGATGCGAAACGCAGTGACATAAAGCCACTACTTCACGCCGGTTTTAAATGCCGGGGGTGGAAATGATCCGGTCGAGTCTGCCCATACATTGCCATTGCTGGCGACGTGACTCTACAACACGTACTTTAGTCGCCTCGTACGATACAGTCAGTAGGCCGGAATCACACGACACAAAGTTAAAAGCCTTTTACTTTAGTTTGATTGCACACAAAATATTTTTAATATTATTTTTTAATATATTTTGTTTGAAAAATGTAGACTATGTTTTATAAACAGAACAGACTTTCTTTCATAAGTAATAAATATGAGTAAAGTTAAAGCTTATTGTATATAATTAAGTATTGTGTTATTAGGGCAAATTTGACCAAATTTACTTCCTCATAAAGCTTTATATGTAAAAAAAATATAGAAGATAGAACATTGAGCTTTTTAACAAAGAAAGGCTCAGCGAAAACTTATGTATTTTTATATAAGTAGTAATCTCTATATATAATAAGACAGTAAAATATTTTGTCTGTACATTTAGTAATTTCGATTGAAATGGATAGAGGGACACTTAAAAAGAATAATAGAAAGCAAAAAGTTTTTTTTTTTGATTTTCTTGTCTGTCTGTCTGTCCATATTTTTGTCCACATTTTTCTCTAAAGTACTGAACCGATTTACTTGAAAATTTCACCAATTGCTTTGTTTTAACTCAACTTAACTACTAAAGTTTAGTTTATCAAAATCGGCTCATTAAAAAAAAGTTATCGTCATTTGAATGAACTCAAGGCATTATTGAATTTTTCAAACCAAAATGCACTCACTTATTTAAATCAAAGTATAATGAAGGTACGTTAAGAAAATATTAGAATTCGGATTCTAAAGGGATAAAATCGTTAAGAATTATGTATTAGTTTTAATTTCACGTAGACATCCACTGTGGTGTAGATACATTATACTCGTATACTAGCACTCAGACCATTGGTGTGATCATACTCGATCTTGCACTAAATTAATTATGCTGTTTAAAATGAAAAAAATATTTAAGATATGAAATAAGCATAGCGCGTAATATCACTATATTATTGTATATAATAAAATATTTATATTTTATGAAACTTTACAAACCATTTTTGCTCTTATAAAATTACTCTGTTTTTTTTTTCATTTTTTCACTTTACAATCTTCACTAATGATGCTGAAAAATAATTAACATTTTAGGTAGTTTCTTGTATTTTTTTATTATAATAATGATGAGGATGTACTTTAAAATATTATTTCATTATTTTATAACGTAATTTTTAATAATTTCTAATTAAAAAAAAAACTATTTAGACACATTTGAAAACTTTTTATGTGTAACCCTTCTAGGTATTCGATCCCTCATGTGTGATCAGAACCGCATGACATCGCCATGCAGATGTCACAAATACTTCTAAAAAAAAAATTAAAATTAAAATTAGCTTCACGCTGTATCCCGCACACAGCAGGGTAGGCAGAGGGAACCTAGTGTTAAGACATTCCGTTCCTCACTCTCTGCCGCATTCTGGAGGCATTGCGTGTTGAGTGGCAGAACTCAACGCCGCGCTTAACCTCGACACCAGAGCAAAGAAATAGAAATATAAATTTAAGTAAATATTTCGTCTCCTCGAGTGGTGATCGAACCCACAACCAGTCGGTTTTGCAGTCACACCTCGTGCCGCTGCGCCACGACCGGCCTCAATAATAATAATAGAAATACTTCTAATTTACTTTATAGAAAACTTCCCAGAAAAATTACATTTATTTATCAAAATATTCTTCATAGTAAAGTCATAATGAATTAGTGAACCCAGGTAATTGTATGTTAGTGTCGAGCCTTATGATCTTTGCAAATATTTCTTACCGCTTATGACATTTTCTCTGTACATATTTCTTGTTATTTGAGTAACGCTGTTTGGCTTTGTAAATTAAGGCTTAATGGATATTGTCTTTGCGTTGCTGTATTGTACTAAATTACATTATTATAAATTTTAATAAATTAAACATTTTGATCTTAATTTTCTGGTAACCTTGGCAAACTTTTTTAAAGTTACCTAAACGTCGTATCATATAGAGAAGGACCACTTTGACTATATCAATCCCCATCGCGGATATTTTTATTTCATACCTACATATTTAATTTTATATTTAATATTATGTAATATACACATTTTCACAAATTACAAAATTCACAAATTATATTGTTTAGTGACGAAATAAGTTTACCGAATTAACTGTATGTTTACCGAGTCCGACCGCGATTGAACTTTACAAACATTTATTTTACTCGCTTATTATGTTTGCTTGGTAAATATTTGTGTATAATATTAACATATTCTACGCTTAGCTTATTTTGGAAATCTATATATATAAAAGGACATGTACCTCACTGACTGAGGTAAGACGCACGCACAGCCGTAACCGCTGATGGTAGAAACGTGAAATTTGGGCAGATGTTTATTTTCATATTCTGGACATCCACTAAGAAGGGAATTTGAAAAATTTTAACCCTAAAGGGATGAAATAGGGGTTGAAAGTTTGTATGGATTTTTTTTAAATCGGCACCGATTTTTATAAAATTTGAAATTCAGATTCATAAAAATATTTCACTAATACGTGTTTCATGGTTTTTTAGAATTCACTCACTAAGGGTTCAAATAAGGAGTTGAAAGTTTATATGGAAAAATCTTAAAATCGCCACCGATTTTTAGAAAAAATTAAATTCAGACTGTTAAAAATATTTTACTGAGCACGTGTTCCGTGGGTTTTTTTAGAATTCACCCCTAAGGATGCAAATACGCGGGCGAAGCTGCCTCTAGTAATAGATAATGTCTAAAACAAAAATATACAAATGTATTCTTTATTGTTGTAGCATAATGTCATTGGCCGGTCTTTAGGGGAATTTTGACGCCAATCGTGGCGCAGGTGCACAAGTGAGAGTGTAAGCGCGACAGGATGTGGGTTTGATTCACACTCGAAAACGCCGTATCCCGCACACAGCAGGGTAGGCAGAGGACGCCAGTTCAGACACTCCGTTCCCCACTTTCCGCTGAATTTTGGAGGCATTGCGTGCTGAGGCGCAAATAGTACTACATACTATTTTATTACTTCTGGACTCTGTTCTTAAAACACACTCAGAATACTCTTATAGAATAAGTATAAATAAAAATTTTAATCATACCAATGTATTTTAATTTTGTAGCGTGACTCATCTAACTCAACCCCAATAAAAAAAATGAAGATATTATTAACTTAAGCCGAAATTAAAAGGCGAAATTTCTATATGCCAATACTCAACCCCGATAAAAAAAAATGAAGATATTATTAACTTAAACCGAAATTAAAAGCCGAAATTTCTATATGCCAGGCCATTAAGCTTAAGTTTCTGGAATACGATCAGACGCTTTGTGTAAATGTTGGAGGCACTCTACATACGCGATGTTTCTCTAAGAACAACGTCCTCGTAGTACGTCGCATTGCAATACCAGTTTAAGTGTTTACAGTTCATTATGCGAATGTTAGATTTACATAAAATAAATAAATATTTAAGTAGTAGTGTAGCGTCTTATTATGTTTGTGTATATTGTAGGTCCATGATTACATAATTTGTATAAAAAATAAAGCGGAATGTTAACACTACCCCTATCTCTATATGCTAAAAGGGTTGAAGATATATCTTATTTTGATAAATTAGTTATTTATAATATGTTCAATGAAAAATAAATATTTTCACAAACAAGTTTCAAGTTGTTATATTAATAATGAATTACGGAGCTCTTAAATATTACAAGTTAAAATGAATTGTCAAAAAAATTAAATTAACATTGTTTAAAGGCCTAGAGAGAATGAAGTCGCATCTTAAAATAATATAACATTGGATCAGTTCAAACAAGCCATTGTATAAAAAATAATTTTGCGTCTTACAATTTTAAATAACAACACGAAATAAGTATTTTTTACGTTTTAATTGAAAACGGCCTAAATAAAATGCCGAATAATAAAAACAGTGTTCCAAACTGATGATTTATTTTATTATATATTTTAGCTTTGGATGGATCCTGATAATACGTATAATTTACTCTGTTGTGTTTTTGGCAGAGTAGTCACAATTTAGTTTGCTTTAATATTCCGCATGATAAACATTATATAATAACACAAATAGAGTTTTTTTTTGGTTTATTTAATTTAATTTGTATCTATATAAAACTATATTTTTCGTATAAATAACTTTTGTGCCGAATTTGAATACACAACCGTTACTTAAAATACCCAATATTATAAGTATTGAACAAAATAATTATCGATTTTAATAAATACTAAGCGGATTTTTTTATCATGGTTATCATTGAATACGGTGTTGAGTTGCTATGGAAGTGGGTTCAATCAGCTCAAGTAAATATTCAAAATTGTGTAAATATTCAAAATTATAGCCCTCATCCGACATGTAAAATATGAACTATACGTAATATAAAGTAAGACTTATTGACTAATAGATTTATGTAGCACAAGTAAATATAAAACAAAAAATAATTTCTAAATAATTTGTTTCAGCATTAATATCAGCTCATGAAATAACCCAACTGAAGGTCCCACTATACGCGGACCCTCGGCGAGCAGCTGAACTCAGCTGTCACTTCCAAATGGACGATCAGAGACTACACTCCGTCAAATGGTACAGAAATATGGACGAGATATTCAGATACAGACCCTCACAGAAGGTGGCTTTGATATGTATTTGAGCACTTTTTCACTATAATATTCAAATAACCAGATTTTTGATATGTGAAAATTGAAGACGTTGATAGACATTTATGTGTTAAAGCAACATTGATGTTGATATATGTATCTAAATCAAAATGAAATCAGCTTCACGCTGTATCCCGCACACAGCAGGGTAGGCAGAGGGAACGTAGTGTTAAGACACTCCGTTCCCCGCTTTCTGCCGAATTCTGGAGGCATTGCGTATTGAGTGGCAGAACTCAACGCCGCGCTTAACCTCGACACCAGAACGAAGAAATGGAAAATAAATTTAAGTAAATATTTCATCTCCTCGAGTGGGGATCGAACCCACAATCAGTCGGTTTTACAGTCACACTTTGTGCCGCTGCGCCACGACTGGCCTCAACAATGACAATATATGTATCTAGTTAATATTAATTAAAAAGAAAACAAAATTACCTGAAAACTTTAATACCTTTTAAGGACTTTATATAAAACAAAGCCGCTTCATAACGTACTCTACGTATTACCTATGTAGAGAAGAATTTCATTTATACGCAAGAAGTAAGTTTATATAATGAAAAAGTTTCTTTGAAAAACTAAAGTATTTCTCTCAAATGTGATTTGTAAACTGCTTACTAAATCTCGCTACTTAAATCTGTATTTACATACATACATGTTTTAATCCTACTTCTTCTAAACATGTAAATGTGAAGTGTTTGTCTAGGATTTCATAATGATTTTGATAATGGGCGCAATATGATAACTTTAACCATAGACATCCTCATTCCCGTCGTCACACATATTATTAATTTTTCATTTATTTCATGTCAATTCTCTGAGGTGTGGCGTAAGGCATTTATTCTCCTACTTCCTAAGATATCAAATCCTACGCTACCGTCTCGTTTTCGTCCTATATCTGTCCTTCCTTTCCTCTCCAAAATCCTAGAATCCATTGCCTATGAGCAAATATCCACACATTTTTTTAAATATGACTTATTAAATCCGTTACAGTCTGATTTTAGAACTGGACACAGCAAAGCAGTAGTTGTCTACTGCTTTAGTGAGACTTACTGATGACATTAGATTTGCAGTAGAAAAAACGAACCTAACAGTGCTAGTATTAATAGAGTTTAGTAACGCATTTAATTTCGTAGATCACGATATTCTTATTGCTCTTTTATCTAATGCTAATGTCTCAGATTCAGCTTTAAATTGGTTTTCATCCTATCTTCAGGGACGGCGGTATCAAGGCGGTATTCTTTCACCTCTTCTATTCTCAGTATTTATCAATTCTATTACGTCCCTTATAACTTCTCGATACCATATTTACCCAGATGACTTACAGCTTTATGTACATACTTGCGTGGATAATATTGTAGATACTATTTGCACCTTAAACACTAATCTTCGGCAAATATCGTTATGGGCTGCTAACTATGGCGTTGAAGTTAACCCTGATAAATGTCAGGCAATTATTATTGGTAGCTCGCGTCAACTCGCCAAACTCGACTACAACTCTCTACCTAAGCTTGCGTACCAAGGTACTGTTATAAAGTTTTCCAAAACTGTAAAGGACTTAGGTATTATTATCGATGACAAATTGTGTTGAGATGTATATGTTTCTGATATTTCTCGCAGGATCTATGCTTCCTTGCATTCAATGACTGAAAAACTTTTTGTCAGTGCAAGCCAAAATCCAACTAGTTAACACGCTGTTACTTCCTATTATTGATTATGGTGATGCTTGCTGCCTGGATATAAATAACGACCTATTAAACAAACTTGAAAGGCTGTTAAACACGTGCATATGTTTTATTTATAGCCTGCGCAAGTATGACCATATTTCACGTAGTAGGAAGCAGCTTGGATGGCTCACAGTAGCTGGACGTAGAAAGACCAGGTTGCTCTGTCTACTTTATTCCATTCTGTTCAATCCTAACTCTCCCCCTTACCTTTCTTCTGATTTCTCTTTCCTTTCTTCCTTTTATGATAAATCTCTACGATTACAAACTAATCTTGCACTTTCCATCCCAATTCACAAGTCTGGTTTCATGTCCGACTCGTTTGTGGTCACTGGAATCAGACTTTGGAACAATTTACCCGAGTCTATTAGAAGAGCTCATTCCCGGGAGCCATTTAAACGTCAAATCAGACAATTATTCTTGTAAATTCATAGTAATTTTATTTATACATATGTATATCTATATATATAAAAGGACTTGTGCTGACTGACTGAGGTAAGACGCACGCAGAGCCGTAACCGCTGATGGTAGAAACGTGAAATTTGGGCAGATGTTTATTTTCATATTCTGGACATCCACTAAGAAGGAAATTTGAAAAATTTTAATCCTAAAGGGATGAAATAGGGGTTGAAAGTTTGTATGGAAAAAAAATTTTAACTGTACCGATTTTTATAAAATTTGAAATTCAGACTCTTAAAAATATTTCATTGAACACGTGTTTCATGGTTTTTAAGAATTCACCCCCTAAGGGTTCAAATAAAGGGTTGAAAGTTTATATGGAAAAATCTTTAAATTGCCACCGATTTTTATAAAAATTTAAATTCAGACTGTTAAAAATATTTTATTGAACACGTGTTTCGTGGTTTTTTTAGAATTCATTCCTAATAAGCGGGCGAAGCCGCGCGCGCCCTCTAGTATTAAATATTTATACAGTTTTATTATTTTCTTTTCTTTTTATTCTTATTATATATTTATAAACATATATACTATTTGTGTAGTTTATTTTATTATAGATTATCTGTGTATGTGTATTGTAAGTTATTGTATTTTGTGTATATCATATTATATTGTATTTTTTTTCTTCGCACAGTTAACTGTTAATTTAAATTATCGAGCACACCTACACAATTATCTCCCACACAACAAGATTGGCTGGTAGAGAATGCTTTTTAGCGTTAAGCCCGCCTTTTGTACATGTATTTTTTATTTCTAAAAATGTGTGCAATAAAGAATAAATAAATAAATAGTATTAAAATCAGCTTCACGCTGTATCCCGCACACAGCAGGGTAGGCAGAGGAATCTAATGTTAAGACATTCCGTTCCCCATTTTCCGCCAAGTTCTGGGGGCATTGCGTGTTGAGTAGCGGAACTTAACGCCGCGCCTTGCCTCGACAGCAGAGCTGATTATTTTACTGATTTAACTTGATTTATTTTACAAATATTCAAATAAATAAATAATTTTATATCTAGTCACTTAACACGCAATGCCTTGAATTAGATTTCCTCTGCCTACCTTGCTTTACGCTGAATACACTGTGAAGCTGATAAAAATGATTTTTTCTAAGAGTGTAGACGTCAGCTCTATGTGGAATTTTGGAATAAGAATAAGAGGCTTAGGCCATCCTTCATAATAATTCTTTAAGTCTACTACTATACTGCAAACCTCTGAACCCTTATTCTTAATATTGTTAGAATACATTTTATCTAACTTTGATATTCGTATTGTAGCTTATAGGAGGTGTTGTACTAAACAATTAATATCTCCACAGGTTCCAATCCACCTGTTCAATGTAACCGGTATAATGGTACAAGGCGGCGAGTGCCAAGAGGACTCGTGTACGGTGCGCGTGATGCCGCCACCCGTCGCTACGAGCGGTGCGTACACTTGCGAGGTGTCCACAGAGGGGCCCAAGTTTCAGATAGCGAGACAAACGAAACATATGACTGTAGTTGGTGAGTCAACTTTACATAATTATAATTGTGCTAATTGGCACGTGTGTAGAATTTAAACGCAAATTTAAAAAAAACTGTTCTCGTATTAATTTCTAGAAAACTCTTCTTAGTGCTTCCCTTCCGCTCCATAACCTTCCAACATGCCCAATTTTCTAGTTTCTAAGTTAGGTATAGTTTCGTCTGAGTGTTCTCTATTCATGTCATTGTATGGAACGTTGAACTATTCACATAGTGCATTCGTACATACGCGGTAGCGAATGTTGAGTCTAATATTACCATGTTCAATATCTCTTTCATCAGCTACTTCATGAATATTTAAATGATGAAATTGTAAAATATTATGAATTTTAGAGAAGCTTAAGTAGTAACTAGATTTTTGGAGAATATGGAATAAGTACGCTCAGAATTTAAAACAGTTTGTTATTCTTAGTACAAGCTTGATACAAATCACTAATATTAAGTAATTCACCTATATTAAGATATATTCTTATTGATCTCCTTTTCGACGGAGTCACTTATATGAGAATGGAATTAAATACATTAAATATATACAAAAACAACAATATTTAATATAAAAGTAAAATATTATTTTTTCTGTTAAGCCATGTTTGAGATCGATGCAGATAAAGAAAGCCTCCAAAAGTCACTTTTATGATTAAATCTGACATTTGTGTTATATTTACTTGATTCATTAGTTCATATACTTTACTGGCAATTACCATATTAAATTGAAATAAACTAACAAATGTAAAATATAAAGAAAAAAAACTTCAATTAGGTTTTTAGATTTTCTCTTACATTTTTTTCCAGTTACTCGACAAAAAAAACCCAATGTTTTCTAACAATTAGCGGGCAAAAGGCAATCTAAATTATTACCAACACAACAGTCGTCAGCAGAGGATTTCATTTGTATTAATCCTCAAACTGACGTCCATCTTCCTTGCAGCTATGCCGGACAAGGACCCTACAATAATTGGTGCTCCTAAACTAGTGAGTCCCGGCGAGCAAATACTATTCAACTGCTCCTCCGACTACTCCCTACCACCGTCTGATATTAATTGGTACATAGACGATGAGATTGTAAAGGTACGTATGTCGTAATATTATATTAAAAGCTTTTATTTAACTTGCAATGTATGTATGCTAGTTCGGGTGAAATCTTTGACCTCAATTTTGAAGTAGATATCTTCACCTCATTGAGCTGAAATGTTGTATACACGTTTGGTTTGGATGACAATGCACGATAAGGTATGTGACATCATTCTAAATCCAATATGGCGGACCATCCAAAGTAACAGAATAGTAATTTTTTAGGCATTTCTATAATATGGATATCAGTTGAAAGGGCTCATTGAGAGCAACGCCAAAAATAATGTGACGTCATTTTAAATCCATTAGGTACGATGTTGTGCCACGATTTTATTGAAAATGAGCGCTGCACGGATGTTATTCTCTTTTCAGATAAATCCCATTTTCTTCATTACAAGTGCGATAAATAAACAAAACTTCCCTTAACTGGTCTGAAAACAATCCTCATGAAATTTACCAACGCCCACTGCATAGCCCAAAAGTTACAGTTTGTTGCGCAATATTCCAGTTAGGTGTGTTAGGACCGTATCTTTTTGAAGAGGACGACATGATGCTATTGTAACATGTTACAACATTTTTTTCGGCCAAGAATGAACGACATTTTCTATGAATATAGAGCAGAAAATGTATAGATTCAGCAGGACGGAGCAACGGCACTCACATCTCGTCGCTCACATGCAGTTCTTAGAAACATGTTCCCGGGGCACGTTATTGCCTTACGAGGTGATATTGGGTGGCCTCCACGGTCACCGGACTTGACACCCTGCGACTACATTCTGTGGGGATATCTCAAAGCCAAGGTCTTTCAACATCGCCCTCGAAACATGGTGTGTGGCCAACAAAACAAGCTGTTAAAGAGGCGATAAGAAACGAGGTTGCTGCCATTCCACCCGAGATGATTCGCAAAGTAATGGAAAATTTCCGAGAGAGGCTTACAGAGTGCATTAACCGATAGATATACTGACATTTGAGTTATGTATTGTTCAAAACTCGTGAATGTAATATGTTAATGTAAATGGCATTCTTCGCACAATATTTCAATAAAAAAATATTTGAATTTATGTCAAAAGGTTTAGATTTTTTTTTATTTCCAAAAGAGGGGAGATTTATGTGCCGCACCCTGTATAATCCCGTGGTTGATCAACGACACCTTTAAAATAAAAAATATAATTTAAATAGAAATTATACTTACGCCTAACATACATACAATTACAAATAAGAACTATAATACTGTAATTTACTACAAAAACTAACATTCACTAGAAAATAAGACAAAAGAATATAAGAAATGTTACCAGTACATACATACATACATACATATGTCGTTTCATTTCGAAGCTACCTGGAAATGTGTTAATAACAAAATGTGCTCATTAGAATATACAGAGGTTTTTTTTTTTATGAGCAAAACTTGTATGTGACCTTCTTTTGCTACTTCTTATGAAGAAACGGTGATATGGAAAAGTTATTATATTTAGAAAACGTACATTTTAAATGTAAAATTTGTATATTATCATTCAAGCTTCATGCTGTATCCCGCACACAGCATGGTAGGCAGAGGGAACCTAGTGTTAAGACACTTCGTTCCCTACTTTCCGCCGAATTCTGGAGGTATTACGTGCTGAGTAACTGAACTCAACACCAGAGCGAAGTAATGAAAACATAAATTTAAATAAATATTTCAATTCCTAGTATATTAATGTTATTAATATAATGAGTGTTTCATATTTTGTTTTCTTTATTGTTTGATTTATATAGATACAAAATTATCATATTTTAGAGTAAGTATGCTTATGAATGGTGTTCGTGTGCCTAAGATTGCAAATTTTAAATAACTATTTTTTTTTAGTAAAAACAATTTTTAAGCTAACTGTAAGCAAATAGGGTTAATATGTCGCGCGTATGGGTTTCTGCAATTAAACTTTAAAGTAGAAGTGAAGCTATAACATAGGTGGTGCTCTCAAGAGATAGGCCAACTCGATTTAACTGTTTGCCCTCTTCCTCTCCTAATGGAATCAAGAAACCAATCTGACCGGATAAGGTATTATCAATTATTGTGTTTGAGCTCGTCGGCGGTGGTAAATTGAAAGATTGCACATTCAGCGATCCTCGTCATATTTTAAATTGTAATTTTGTTGTTTAGTTAAAATGAGGCCGGTCGTGGCGCAGCGGCACGAGGTGTGACTGCAAAACCGACTGGTTGTGGGTTCGATCCCCACTCGAGGAGATGAAATATTTACTTAAATTTATATTTCCATTTCTTCGCTCTGG
>DWQW01009990.1:0-12508 GCA_018249695.1 Heliconius erato demophoon | reverse complement strand
ATAATTTGAATTTTAAAATGTTATAAGATATCGAGAATACAACAAACTACTGATAATGACATATTACCGTTGAGATTAGAGTGATTACAAATTTAAAACATTTGAAATAAATATGTAGTGAGGAACAAAGTGTCTTAACACTAGGTTCCCTCTGCCTACCCTGCTGTGGGCGGGATACAGCGTGAAGCTGATTGATTAAATTATAAGCGTAAATGGAAGCAAGAACACTTTGCCACTAAATCAATGGTGATCTAGTGAAAATAAAACTAAAATAAAAAAAAAACACATTTTAGCACATAAATGTTATACTGTTCTCTTTAAAAAAATAATTGTAGTCGATATTAACACACGTTATTCACGAAAGTTGTTTGTTTCCGACTAAAAATCTTCCATAGACTGAATATGTCAATAAGACAAGTAATAATTCATTGCCATTTTTTGTTGTTTTTTTAAATGACCTTCATTAATAGCATATGATTTGAGGCCATTCGTGGCGCAGGGACACAAAGTGTGACTGTAAAACTGACTGGTTGTGGGTTCGATCCCCACTCGAGGAAATGTAATATTTATTTAAATTTATATTTCCATTTCTTCGCTCTGGTGTCGAGGCAAAGTGCGGCGTTAAGTTCTGCCACTCAACACGCAATGCGTCCAGAATTCGGCAGAAAGTGGGGAACGAAGTGTCTTAACACTAGGTTCCCTCTGCCTACCCTGGTGTGTGCGGGATACAGCGTGAACCTGATTTATTTTTTTATTTAATAATTTTACTACCATAATTATGGTAGAACAAATATAGAGATACCCATTACTCAAAGCAATTGCTGAAGGTAAAAAGTAGATGTAATAAAAGTTAATGTTTATGTATACAAGTTCAGTTTAAGGCTAGAGAGCTCTTCTACAGCTGTATCCAAAAATATCTCTCGTTGACGACTATTTTATGTAGTTTTTTTTTTAAAAACTGTTAACTGTTTAGCCGTTCCTTTTTTATTTTATTCCAATTTATTTAATATTTCTCGAAGCATCACTTTTTTGTCGTAATGATACGTTTAGTAATTATATTGAGGCCGGTCGTGGCGCAGCGGCACGAGGTGTGACTGCAAAACTGACTGGTTGTAGGTTCGATCCCCACTCGAGGAGATGAAAGATTTACTTAAATGTATATTTCCATTTATTCGCTCTGGTGTGGAGGTTAAGCGCGCCGTTGAGTTCTGCCACTCAACACGCAATGCCTCCAGAATTCGGCAGAAAGTGGGGAACGGAATGTCTTAACACTAGGTTCCCTCTGCCTATCCTGCTGTGTGCGGGATACAGCGTGAAGCTGATTTTTTTTTAGTAATTATATTAAATACTATAGCAATAGGTTTTACTCGCGGCCTTGCGCATTATTAAAAAGTTAATGCAATTATGAAGTTCAATGTCATCATTCTCATATATATACTATATTTTTTTATATTTTTTATCGATACTGTTTAATTTTTAAAAGTATCCTATGTCCTTGAATATGATGGCAACAAACATACTTTCGCATTTATATTATTACTATATAAGATATAATACTAGATAATTGATAATTTTAACATTTTTTAAAGTGTTATTCCACACTTAAGAAATGTCAGTCCTGGTCGGTTTCCGGAGGCGCGGGTTCGAGTCCCGCTACGTTCAACTTTTTATACGTTTTCTAAATAAGTATAGATAATAGATGATGAAACACTCAAAATAAATTTTAAGACACTTTCACCGTCTCTTTTCTATAAAATAATTTCTTAGTTTTTTCAAAGAATTTCTTAGTGCCCGCAGAAGCATTACTGCAACACGATCAATAAAAATGAATGTTGCTTTATAGGTCCTTGGAAAGATATTCAAAATACTTGGAATAGCTTTAAGGAAGTAAACTGTGAATGTTACTCTCTTAGATTTATGTTTCCGCAACTCCTAATGACCACCAAATCTAACTAAGGGCCTATTCGGAAAATAAAGCGACATCTCGCAAGCTACAAAATTTTTCAATACGATCAGGATTTGACTGTGAAGACCAGCCAAATGATAAGTAGTACGGATTTTTATGATCCCAGATCAAATAAAATTAAAATATTTTTTTACGCTTCTACTGAAGGAAATATTCCAGTTCAAATACTTTTGGATATGTATTCATGGAGAATATTTCTCTTCGTAGACAAATGCAAAATAATTATTTTAGTCATGATCATCGTATTAGAGTCTGGATGCAAAATGCAGAGCGATTTAAAGAAGGCTGCGAACAAGAAATTGACCATTTTAGTGGTCTCAGCGTAATGATTTAGGGTAAAATCAGTATCATTTGGAAAAATGAACCTTATTATTCTTATCTAGGATACCGTAGGTTATATTGGTGGTGTTATTATCAAATCTCAATTGATTCCATTTCTACGATAGTCCTAGATTTATTTTAATACCGGACTATGTCTGGACACACACCGCTTGAGCAAACAATCAAGAACGCAATCGAGTGCTACAATTTCCAAACACAGAGTAAGCAGTCCCGATATGTACCGAATAGAATAGTTGTGGAATCAACTAAAACGTCAAGTTAGAGATCGTGATATAGTAATTTTTGCAGCAGCAATTGATTGATGCTATAAAATTTTTGTCTATTTGGTAAAGATCATTTTTCCAGGTTTCAGGAGTGCCTAGATAAAAGAGGATTCCATATTTAATTATTTTTTTTAGCTTCTCTCTGTATTCCTGTCGGCATGGATGGAGGGAACATAACGCCAAACGCTATAGCGTTTGTTAAGCGTTATGTTAAGCTTAGCACGAACAAAAAAATAAAAAAACTGTGACATTCCACGTGTTCATGTAAATTGTTTTTTAATAGTGAAAAGTACATAATTAATTAAAAGTAAAATAATGTTTTAGCAAGTACATGCCCCAATCATTGTATTATGTAATTTTTACTGTACTCACCGTAAATCATCAGCCTTTTCCTTGGGTTCGTTATATACCAGTATATGACTGTAAATTACCAATATATATGATAAATATTTAGAAGGCCATCAGCGTACAGCAACAGCAGCGTCTGATGGATGCGTCATTGCTATATTGATATATATATAATATTTGATCATTTCTGTACTCTGTTATACCAATCTACTCAGTATGCAATATCAATATAGAAGCGTAAAATATATATTATTAATAATCTTATATGAATATCAAAATAATTGTATATTTTCCGTAGTTTTCAAATTAAAAACAATTTAGACGTGTGAAGATAAGTCAGTCAGGCCAGTCGTGGCGCAGAGGCATAAAGTGTGCTTGTAAATCGACTGGTTGAGGGTTCGATCCCCACTCGAGGAGATGAAATATTTATTAACATTTATATTTTCATTTCTTCGCTCTGGTGTCGAGGAGAAAGCGCGGCGTTGAGTTCCGCCACTCAACACGCAATGCCTCCATAAATTGACGGAGAGTGTGGAACTGAGCATCTTAACACTAGGTTCCCTACCCAGTTGTGTGCGGGATACAGCGTGAAGCTGAAAAAAAAGATAAGTCATATTTAAACAGTAGCTATCTGTATTGCAATACATTTAGTGCGAAAAAAAAGGCCAAAAATTCACAAAATGACACCCTGGCCCCATTATTGTTAAATTTTAAGCGGTCATTACCACAATGTTAGTTTAAACTATTTCGTTTTACTATTAAACTAACTATTAAAAAAATATGTGTATTGCAATTTCAAAATAAGTCAGTCATACTATAAACGAGGCGTAGCTTTATAATGTCTATTATGCAGTAATTTTTATGTATGTGTGTCAAAGACAATAAACTTTCAAAACTATCGCATAATGGCTTTTGTTTTTTTGAAATGTATATACTGTCTTAGTTACAGGCTTAACGCATTGTTACTTCTGGTAAGTATTCAAGTTTAAACGCTACAATTAAAATGTTTTTTTTTTTTGCTTTCAATTTCATTTTTACGTATCGTACGTTTGTATGTTGTTGTAGGAATATATAAAGAGAGACAAAAGGAAACTTTCTATTACAGTTTACTTATTTAAGTGATAAGTTCATGTTTAGCACGCATAAGTCGTGCCTTCAAATTCTTCGGGGGAATTATATATTAATAGAACTATAGATATTACAGTGAATTTTTACTAGTTCCTTACTGCCTTCTGCTCTGAAATGTAAAAAAAAATCATTGACACACATTATAAAAACATTCAAGATAACAATTTCAATTTTTTTAAATATTTCATATTCGATAAAATAACAATCCACATACGTAAATACTGACCCCGTAAGGACATCAAACCTACGACCTTTGATTCTCAGCCCTTATAAATGTCACGGCTAACGTATTCAATTCGATTATTCGGAATAAAAATAAAAAAAATGTATTTTTTTATTCGTATATTTATAAATATAAGTACTAGCCTGTACTTAAAGTGTAAATAATCAAAGGGAAATCATAAACACTTCTCTTCACCTCTTAATGTATTTCACGTTTCCCGTAATATCGTGAGTATAGCACGCAAGGCCAGGTCCTGTATCTATACACGATTAGTTAAGCTGTTTGTACATCACGCTGACAACAATTGTGCATACTAATCAATTATAAAAAAATATAAAAAAGGCGAGTCGTTGCGCAGGGGCACAAAGTGTGACTGTAAGCGAGGTTGTGGGTTCGATCTCCACTTGAGGAAATAAAAAAAAAAAATGTACATATTTTTTATGAAGCCAGTCGTGGCGCAAGGACACATAGTGTGACTGTAAAATCAATTGGTTGTAGGTTCGATCCCCACTCGAGGAAGTGAAATATTTATTTACAATGATATTTTCATTTCTTCGCTCTGGTGGCGAGGCAAAGCGCGGCGTTGAATTCCGCCACTTAACACGCAATGCCTCCAGAACTCGGCGGATGGTGGGGAACTGATGGTCTTAACACTAGTGTCCTTCTGCTTACCCAGCAGTGTACCTTCACGCTGTATCCCGTACACAGCAGTGTACGGGATACAGCGTGAAGGTGATTTAATTTTTATTTGATTTTATATATTTTTTTTTTCACTTTGAATGAGTTCCACCACTCAACAAGCAATTGGCAACATTGATGTATTTGCATTTTTTTAAATATTGCAGAAGACGTAGGTAAAATTTATCACATAAATAGTCTTTACGCGTAACATACATAGTATTTTTTTCTTAAACAAGTGCAATTACGTCCATATCTGTTGCTTGTTGTTTAATATTATCAAAAACATCACATTTACATATATTTATTAATAATATTTAATAATATATATTTAACATCTCCATCTTTATATATTTGTAATATACTTTTCAATATCCACACCCCACACATCGTTGCTAACCCAGTTTTATATGAGAGTATCGAGTCAACGAGTTCTCAAGGATACATAATATACACTAAGCCTAACACTAGTTTTCGAATGGCATTCGATTACTCAACCCTAATTGTTGCAACTCGCTTAATTTCATATCAAACATTATTATCGATACATTAGTCATTGCGCACGTTCCTTTAAAAAAAATATGTGCTGACATAACTTTTGTAATTATTTTCTGGTTTTGTTCATGGTGTGCCAGAATTAATTGAAGAAACGAAAAAAAATATAAATAAAGAAATAATAAATTTAAAAAACTACAGAAAAAAAATAGAAAATAAAGAATATAAACTCACGACCATCACATGTGTAACATGTAGAACGCTTACATTCTGCGCCATGGTAGTGTCTCGAAAATGTTTAAAAAACACATTATTATATGAAATTTGATAATCGTGTTTGCCTCTAGATACATGTATTTATAGGAATTTTTATTTAGAGAAATTAGGGGCAGTATCCTAAGATGACACAGTATATCCAATATTTCAAATCATCCCTATAATATATAGATATAAAATTACTTATATATTTTTAACCACCTATTAGAGATCTGCTCTAGAGGGATCTAAACTTTTAATTTCAAATAATAAAAAAAACTTTCAAGTTAGGCTTTTGTAGCACAGAGCACAAGGGTGTGTCTGAAACGCGACGATTGTGGAATCGATTCCCACTCGGTGAAATGAAATATTTCATATTTTCTGGCAACGAGGTAAAACTCGGCGTTGAAAATTAGGCTAAAAGTAAGGAACGAAGGTATCTTAATAGAAATGGAGTGTCTAAATATTAGGTTCCCAGGTTCTCTCTGTCCACTCTGCCACATGCGAGATACAGCGTAAAGCTAAAAAAAGCATTTAAAGTTTTAAAGCACCACTTGCATCTTACTTATCACATTCATTGTTCACATAACAAGAATACTGCGGAAGGCTTTATTTACTTTTATGGTATGGAGTGCTAACTTTTTATTTTATAGAATTTAAAAACATAAATGGTTTATATAATGCATTTTAAAATCGGCTGATGCAATAAAATCGATCGAAATTGCTAATTATAATGTAACAAAATTGCAATGATATAACCTAATTTCTGTTAGTACATAATATTTTTATTTTTTATTTCATGTCAAGTGACCTACAATTACGGTAATTAAATTTGTTATTATAATATTATATACGTTTAATTTATTCACTATTCTCGTTACTCAATGTATAAATCTAATGTAAGAGTTTTAATACATATTTAAAATTTTTTGTTAGCTATTTCAAATATTTTCTTTAATATTTTTCAGCCTTGATAAAATATATTTTTATTATATGTGATTTTAATTTCTATTTATTTTACTGAAAGTAGCGTAGATTATATAATGTCATAAAATTATATTATATCTGTGTAATTATATTAATATAATTTAAAGTCATTTAATTAAATTATAAAAAAAAAGGTTGGTAAATATATTTTTTTAATATATATTTTAATATATTACGATAGACATATTTTATATTGCGATATTTTTATAAAATAGTTTTTACTTTTTTTTATTAGAGATCTTCTCGTTTTGTTCGCTAAAAATTGATGCCATTACATTATATATATTTTTATACAGGTACTTACAAAAATATAGTTTTATATATATATGTATGTATATATATATATATAACAAAAAGATGATTGTACGAAGGTTACTAGAAACTTATCGAACGCATTGGAAGGTTCTTCCTTGAATGAAAAAAAATGAAAAATTGTCAGAATTTATAATCAATAAATAATAAAAATGTAAATTAATGAATAAAATTTAAGATTTATAATTACATTTTTTAAATAACTAGCATGTGAAGTAGTCTATTGAACAGGAACAGTAGTTTAGGATTCTTATACATATAGTATTAATTGAGTTCATCACATATTTATTGGCTTTTTTAATTCATCCAGAACCATACGCTGCTTTGGCATTTATTTGCTGTAACATTAGAAGAAAATACTTCCAGACTGAGATCGCAGGGCCCCTAGACCTACGTCATTTTAGCGAAGCTGAAATTTTGATGATTAATAGTCTAATAGCTAATACCGTATGCGTACTTACTAACTTGAAACTTAAAAGTGTGGCTCTTTCGGAGATAGCGACAATTTAAGGTAAACGCTCACTCACTTACGTTATTACATATATTAAAAACGGACTATTTCAAGACTCCTTATAAGCACACAGACTTATTCGATAGCTCAATCATTCTCCCAGACAGAGATGTACCTTTATTTGGCGCTACCTCTGAAAGGGTACGCATACTGTCTTAACTACATATTAGACTAATAGTCCTCAATTTTCAACTTTGCTAAAATGACGTAGGTTTGTGACTTTGGAATCTTGGGCCATACGGAATGTTAAAAACCACAAAGATAAATAAGTGTCGATGAGACGTCACACAGCCTGTTACTGAATAATATCTTATTTATCTGTCAAAATATTAAAATGAATAATTACAATATTTTTTTAAAAATACTATATGTATACTATGCTATAATACTCTAATTCTCCGAAAAAATCGGCGGAAAGTGGGAACCGGAGTGTCTTAACACTAGGTTCTCTCTGCCTACCCTGCTATGTGCGGGATACAGCACGAAGCTGTTTAAAGACTTTCTTCTCCAAAAAAAAGAAGCAAACATTTATTAAAAAAGAAATAATATAATAATGATAATATTGTCGCTACTAATTGCACGTTTAGTTTTTTTTTACAAATAATATAATTTTATTAAGCATTTAATATGTTCGTGAAGTGGAATATTGAAGTCATACAACGACTCCTTTCGCCATGAGAGTGACCTTCAATTGTATAATTTGTGGCTACCTTTTAAACTATTGGAATATATCCGTGATCTTTCGTATAGGTATATGAAACTTATTTCTTCTATACATACGTATATCTCGATTCTATATAATAATCCAGTAAATTATATTCTATAAAATATAGTGCGATACATTCATTTGATAAGCTTTTTACTTAATTTATATATGAAATTAATTAGTGAATCGATTGTAATGTAAGTGGTTTATATTGTGATGACAATTATTATTGTAGGTTCAAATCCCGCTGAAGAAAATATTTTTATGTAGTTTTTACTCCTTCACAGAATTGGCCATTGAGTTTCACCACTCAACACACAATGTCTTAAATTACTTCGAAAAGTGGAGAACGGGATGTCTTGACTCTAAGTTCTCTTTTTCTTTCATAGAGGAAACTTTTTTATACGTGAAACAGCGTATAAAAAGACGTTTTCCTTTCAGCGATGTAAGCTGACCCCACAAAACAAAAAAGTTGCACAAAAAGGCAAAAAGTAGAATATTATAACATGTCAAGGCTGTTGTACTAGTATATTCAGAATAATTTTTATAATATCTATTACATATACATTTGGAAAAGATTTATTTAAAATTATTTTATCTGACCTCTTGCTAACATGTAATATAGATATAACATGAAAGTGACATGCGGAACAAACTTAATCAAATGCTCCACTTACGTTATCAATTGTCATAATCATAAAAAAATTAAACCAGTATTCGAGGAAAGCAGCCTCTTTCATCGAACGTACTATACTAGGTGTGCGCCGGCGCCGGTCACAATGCAATCGACGTCAATACAGAGCAACCTTCGAGGGGGACCGCACGTGCCCTCGTTCCTATAATAAATATATCATTTAATTTTTAAAATCAGTTCTTTTCCAACATGAGAAGTTTAATCATCGCGTTCGCTTTTTGCGCCTTAGGTAAGTCAATGTATAAAATTTTAATATTAATTAATTTATTTATTTTTAAAAAATAAACCACATTTAAATAAAACTATATATTTAAATGAATTACTTTTATAAAAATAAATGATTATGTATTGAAAAGTAAAGTGAAGTACATTCGTATACCCTAATATTATAATCGATCAATAATTTTAAATATAAATTCTGTTATACAATATAGGATGATAAAAAACTACCCACAAAGCTCAATATCTGAGTACCCTAATTTAATATATTCAAAATTTATAATTTTTAACACGTTGCAAAAATACCGTTCACTACCTAAAGCTTTTAAGTTGAACATAAAGTAAAAGCTCCTGAACGACTTGCTTAATTGTGATCACAAATGTATAAGAACATAAAGTATGTTTTGCTGTACCCTATAAATATTATATTATTTTTAGAATTCCTTTCCTATAGGATTATGAAAGTAACAGCATTGTACCAAGGACGCGATGCTAATTCCACAATATTGTGGTTACTTATTTACTAAATTTCACACAAAATTAAACAGATTGCATTGAAATATAATCAAAAAGTGTTAAAAAGTGGGTAGATTGTAAAATTGGGCGTTATATTGCAAATTGATTGCTTTCTTCCTTTCAAATGTAAACCTATAATGATGGTTATTAATCAACGTCAGTCGGTTAGTCAAAAAACTCGTTTATACAATATATCTTCAGGCAGTTTAAACGCACTAAGAACTATGATGAAATATTATTAAGCAAAGCTCACTCATAGAAAATGGTAATGTGCTTTTATATTATGATTGTTCTTTTTAAACTGTATAATTAGTTTCGTTTAGATGTTTAGAAAGCCGTAGATTTCTTCCTGGTTACAAGAAAAATGATACCACAGGCGTCGAAATCAGATCGCGTCAACACCTTTCTCTATTAAGAAAATATGTAAAAGCTTATAAATAACAATCATAATATAGTTTTTAAATAATAATTCTAATATTAGCGAAGCCTTGAATTCCGCCATTCAACACGCCATGCTTCTTTAATTTATCAGAAAGAAGTGTCTTAGCACTAGGTTTCCTCTGCCTCCAAGAAGCTAAATAAAAATATTTAAAAAAATCTATATTTTAAAAACAATTTAGCTATAAAATTCTATACTCATTAAATGTTAAGACAATACCTCCTTTCACTGCATATGTCCTTAAATACTCGATACAAAGTCATTTCTTAATACATGTTTTGCAAGGGCAATTTTACTATTGAACGCTGTCACGGCATATCGGATTTTCGAAACTTATAAGGTAAGGCTGTAATATTGTTAAACTGACTGTGTGTAACTAGCGTAAATTGGAGCGAATTCGGCAATCGTGGCTGTTTTTTTTTTCATTCTTATTTATAATAAGATAATGTTTTATATAAAATATAATATTTATAATAACAGTTTTCATAATCAGATTCACGTTGTATCCCGCACACTGCAGGATAGGCAGAGGAAACTAACTAGTGTTAAGACACTCCGTTCCCCACTTCCTGCCGAATTCTGGAGGCATTGCGTCTTGAGTGGCAGAACTCAACGCCGCGCTTGTCCTCGACAACAGAGCGAAGAAATGAAAATATACATTTAATTAAATATTTCATCTGCTCGAGTGGGGATCGAACCCACAATCAGTCGATTTTACAGTCACACTTTGTGCCCCTGCGCCACGACTGGCCTCAAATGATTTATTTAATTTAATGTTGTATATTTGTGATATATTATTAATTTTATATTTGTATAGTATACAAAAAATATTATCACGATTTACGAAATTCATACATGAAGCCATATAAGCTAGTGGAATATAAACTTTATATTGATTTAATATCGATTTGAATCTTGTAATGAGATAGTAATCGGTCACCATGTTTATAAAATTATTATATTATTAAATTTTTTCTACCATACTTGTGTGGTGTCGTACTTTCTCTAACGAGTTAAAGAGAAAACTGTTTGTTACAAAAACGAACGATAAACTAAATAGAATTTAAACCTTAAAATATCATATTTCGTTGATATTTTCAACTAAGTATTTTAATTGATTAATTTATAAAATAAATAAATCAGCTTCACGCTGTATCCCGCATACAGCAGGGTAGGCAGAGGGAACCTAATGTTAAGACACTCCGTTCCCCACTTTCTGCCGAATTCTGGAGGCATTGCGTGTTGAGTGGCAGAACTCAACGCCGCGCTTAACCTTGACACCAGAGCGAATAAATGGAAATATAAATTTAAGTAAATATTTCATCTCCTCGAGTGGGGATCGAACCCACAACCAGTCGATTTTACAGTCACACCTTGTGCCGCTGCGCCACGACTTATAGATTTTTGATTATTTAAATTCTTCAGTACCACGTTATATAGTATATTTTCTCTTATAATAATAGTATATTTACAAGAAAAAGTATCATTTTAATAATTCATAAACAATCTCTTTCAGTTTCAGCACAGGACTTCGATTGTCCAGAGAAGAGTGGTTTCTACGCGGACCCGTACCAATGTGACCTCTATTACAAATGCAGCAAAGGTCAGTATCGTGTGTCGAAAGGTCGACGTGAAATATGTCGTTAAATGTCACTTACCTTCATGCACATGGTTGGACAGACGCGATGTCATTCCTTCCCCTGTTACTTAAATAAAGTAGTATCAACAAGTTGTGGCCGTCCTAAAATTAGCTTTATATTAATTTTACCATTTTTCCTTCTTATAATAATAATTTTCTCAACAATGCGCAAAAGGTCAGTAAACTTAAGTTAAGGCAGCCACGACTCGTTGACCGTACTGTACGTGTAAAAGATTGACAGTAAAATAAGAATTTTAACGCTCATTGTTAAAATAACTTTTTATATTGTTACAAAAACTATGATTTCACTTGAGCATTTGATTCTTAATAATTTATAAAGATTATAAAATAATTTATATTTTATGTTAGTAAGTAAATTAAAAAAAATATAGTAGTTAAAGAAATACTTAGACTAGACTAAGAAGATGTATACAAACTAGAAGTTTATGTGTAATTTTGGCGTAAAACCGTAACTAACAAACAAACATACATTACATTACATTTATAATTATAATATTAGTACGATAATATGTATATGTTTATTTTATACTGTCATGTCAAATACCACAGTCGTTTCAGTAATTTAATTCTGTTACTTAGCGAGGTTATAGATACATACATATTTATACACATATGTACCACATACATTCTAAATACATAATTATATTACAACGCCTATATACATTTATATTATGCATAATACTAATAATAATCAGCTGCACGCTGTATCCCGCACACAGCAGGGTAGGCAGAGGGAACCTAGTGTTAAGACACTCCGTTCCTCACT
>DWQW01009989.1:0-12509 GCA_018249695.1 Heliconius erato demophoon | reverse complement strand
AAAATTTTCATTTTTTTTAAAAATTCTTTTAAAAAAAAAAAAAAAAAAAAAAAAAAAAAAAAAAAATCCATCCCACTTTTTTTATTTTCTCGTTCTCGGGCAGAAACGCTGTATTGAGTTCCACCACTCAAAACGAAAAAATCTATAATTGGTCGGTGTGTGGGGAACGTAGTGTCCTAACACTAAAATCTCCTCTGGCTACCCTGCTGTATGTCGAATACAACGTGGCCAAATATAGTATAATGTAGTTCAATAACCATATATAAAATATATACGGTTATTATATTGAACTAATAAAAAAGTTACAGATAGTAAAAAAATATTAAATTAATGGTTTTTTTTAAAATGCAAATTTCTATAATAATATTATCAACACTTACTATTTTCTACGTTCTACTATTAAATTTAAGGTTATTACAAGAACACCTAAAAATAAAAATAAAAACCCATCGATTTTAAAACTATAATTTATATATTAAACAACGACTTTATCACTACAATTTATAAAAACATAAGATAACCAAGAACAAACTAGTTTTTATTAAATGTAATATGTAAATTTTTGACTCCCGCAGCGTCCCATCAGCTTCACTTTGACATTCATAAGACTTTTTACCATACGCTGTCTCATCTCAATTTTTATATGAATTTTAATTCAAACCGAGCATCTCTTACAGTGACCTGTATTACTTTGGGCTATTTACGCCTAGTAGGGATGATTTAAATATTTTTTTTGTTATTATTTTAATTTTTTTATATATTGTTTATGTTTTAATATGGATGTGAATGTATGGATAAGTGTATATAACTTAAGAACTAAATATTATAATGAGCAAAATACTACTTTAGGAACAAAATATTAGATTTCTAAACGTATTAAATTGACTGTGCTGAATGAAGTGTTAGTACGTTAATGTTTTTGTCTTATATAGCAGGATAGGCGGAGGGAACCTGGGAACCTATTATTAAGGTACTCCGTTCTAATTATGATTATTCCGTTCCCTACTTTCCGCCAAATTCCGTCTGGAGGACACGTGTTGAGTAGCGTAACTCAATGCGCTTCACCTCGTTTTTTTTGCACTGGTAGTGCATAAAAAAAAATAAAAATTATAATAAACTTTTTGCCCATACAATTTTGGATTACTTAAGTACTTAAATAGTAAAATCTTATATTTTTTAAAGTTCTTTTTATTTTCTATTAGATATATTAAGAAAACGACTAACATTTACACTAAAATAATTAGGGAGACTGCCATAATATTTTTTTAAACGTCACGCTGCAACTTGCATGCAGTAGGTAGGTAGAGGGAACCCAATGTTAAGACACTCCATTACCTAGGCGTTGAGTTCTGCCACTCAACACGCAATGCCGCCCGAATTCCGCAGAGAAGAGAGTTGGGAACGGATTGTCTTAACACTAGGTTCCCTCTGCCTACACTGCTGTGCGGGATACAACGTGAAGCTGATTTATTTTTTTGATTTATTTATAAAAAGTTATATGCCTCATTATATGAACGTGAAATAATTAACCATCAGGTCACAAAAGAAAAATATAACAGGGTTAATCTATTATGTAGTATCTTAGTACACAAGTAAAGAAACGGAGTGATTTTTTAAATGAGAGAGTGAGAAAATAAAAATAAATCCTGAATTTGTGAGTGACGTAACTAGACTAGTTGTATTTATTTAAACTTAAATTTTAAAATTTACATAATTTCTTTAGATCGCTCTAAAAAATAAAAATAGGATATATAAATAAAGTATAAGTTTCATTTTAAAATCCGCAAAAACAGCAGTCAATTACCAAAAATTTTACTAAATCACTTTATATTTACATTTTAATTTCCTATTAAATGAGCAAGTCTATAAGAAAGTTTAATAACTCAAACTCACGCGATGTCTTGACTCGGCGTTTATACATTTTTTTTATATTTTTTGGTGTGGACTTTGACGTGACTTGCAAGTTGGTTATCGTGTAAAGGAGGATTCACACTATAGTGTGGGTCCCGGTTCGTTTTTGGTCCGATCTCTTATTCTTTTTTTTAGGGTCCCGCTTTATCGTGCACACTGCAGGATAGGAACAGGGAACCTAGCGTTAGGACACCCCGTTTTCAGCCGATTTCTGTACATATATTACGCAAAAAGACAACATAATCAAAGTACAAGGACCGTTATGCTTCACGAAGAAACGTACTTTATTTAAATGAAAATATCAACATTGCATTTCCTTCAGGGTGAATAGAACCTACAACCTGTAGCTTTTACGGCCATACTTAGAGCACCTGCGCTACGACTGTCCTCAAATCTCATATTCTTGTATGAGAAATACTCTTATATATCTTATTTGACTGGAACTTGTCCATAAAGATAGTTTGAATGCTTCCTTTGTTTTTCACAAATAATATTTTTTAACAGCCTCAGATCGGATCGAGAACAAACCGTGACTGGCGCTATAGTGTGAAACCTGCCTAAGTCGGCATTAATTTTCTTTGTTTCTTTTCTCAGGTACGTACTTTCCACGTTCTACGTGTTGGTATGAAATGTTTACTTTTAATTTTCACCTTTTACATTTATATGGCGTTAAAATGGTTAGTATATTGCAAGTTTATTTTAACACTTTACTGAACTGAAATATGTATTTAGATTTTTTTTTCACTAATATAAATGAAATGATTGAAGTTCTTGAAATATAGAAAAAAAATTTTTGAATTACATATAAGAATATCACTCTTTTTAAAATACGACATGGCTAGTGATATATTCCTTTTTTCTCCATTAGTAACATTACAGAGGAGGCTAGTCGTGGCGCAGGGGCACAAAGTGTGACTGTAAAACCGACTGGTTGTGGGTTCGATCCCCACTCGAGGAGATGAAATATTTGCTTGTTATTTTTATTGCCTACCTTGCAGTGTGCGGGATACAGCGTGAAGCTGATTTATAGTTTGATTTATAGTAACATTACAGTATCTGACACAAAAAAATGCAATTTGAATGTTTAATTTCTGAGATTTGCGCATTCAAACAAACAAACAAACTTCAAATCTACAATTTTAGAACAGATATCCTCAAATCCCACTACACACCACTACTAACCTTCAATGTGGAGTTTCCTACCAATTTCCATACGGCTAGACGTTAAATTAGTTTGAACAGTTTTACATAATCTTCTCTTGAGATGGGTGATCTTGGAAAGCATCAGGAGTTAGCGTTGTTTGCTAAATGTTTTATAACATTCTCTTAGTTGTACTTAAATCTTATATTTTAACATAAAAATAAATTATTTCGTATAAAAAAGGGTTAATTTAGGATATATTTCAAAAATAGACTATCTGAGACCATCGTGGCGCGAGCGTGTGACTGTAACGCGACTGGCCTCTAATATTATGTATCTATAATTCTTTGTATCACCAGAAATATCTACATACATACAACGGAATGAATATATACATTTTTTATTTTCCCGCTATACTAAATAAAGCGTGGTGTTGAGTTACGCCACTCAAAACGCTTTTCTCTCTACCTATGCTTTATCTAATTATATATACATACCTAATACAGTATATAATTAAAACGTTAAGACCTCGCGATTTATTTGACGACGTCACGTCACAGTATTGCACACCCGCCGTCTGTCTGTCTGTGTAACGGGCAGATAAATCTCGCGTGTCTCATTTGGGCGACGCGGACGGTGGTATGCGATATATTTATACATTTTTATAAAAATATAATAAATAAATCAGCTTCACGCTGTATCCCGCACACAGCAGGGTAGGCAGAGGGAACCTAGTGTTAAAACACTCTGTTCCTTTCTGCCAAATTTTGAAGGCATTGCGTGTTGAGTGGCAGAACTGAACGCCGCGCTTTGCCTCGACACCAGAGCGAAGAAATGGAAATTTAAATTTAAGTAAATATTTCATTTTATTAAATTAATATTTGTATCTCCTAAATTGTTCATTAATCAATCATTGGAACGCTTTTATTATTATATAATATATTCAGAATTTCTTTGAAAAAATAATTGTGGTTTCGATTAAATTAATTAACTTAATTTCACTCTTTATCCCTAGCGTCTACAACGTAGCGCCAAACGCTACGATCTCTACGTATATATCTCTTTCGCCTCGGCCACTGTCTACCTCTACCTCTTCATACATGACCTCCGGGACCTTCCTCAAGTATCTTTAATACTGTGTTATCGAAATTTAACCGAGGTCTCCCTATAATAATAAATAAATTATAAGATTCTTTCTGTTTTATATTAATTCTGAGTACACGAAGTCCAAAATGGAGAAAAAATGATAACTTATCACAGTTTTTTCTGTCTATCACGAAAATTACTAAAATATGTTAACATATTACGAAGCTCAATCCGTCCTTAATAGCGACAGTGGTGAGTTCGATTTCCAATGGAGAAGTTATTACTTATGCTTATATCGTGTCTCTCGAGTAATAAGACAAAGCGCGGCGTTGGTTTCGCCACTCAATACACAATATTAAAAAAAACGGAGTGTCTAAACACTTGACTTTCTGAAGAAAAAAGAAATGTTAAATGCTATTGCATGAAACCGTTCAGATAATTGACTTAACATTGAGATGTTTAATTAAAGGGAAGACAACCTGCGATCTGTCGACAGTACCACGTCTAATATCATCATTATATACTTCATTAAGAAGGCCGTAGTGACGCAGTTGATACGTGTATCTAATGGTCGCAGTGGTTGTGGATTCAAATCACATATAGGGCATAACTTATATCGTGTTGACTCAATACGCAATGCCTTGAAAAGGAGTGTCTTAACACTAGGTAGCCAGGTTCCCTCTGCGTACTCTGCTGCTGTGGGATACAGCGTAATGCTGAGATATGATGTTACCATTACATACAAACATGCGTCGCTTACAAATTCGAATTTCCTTATTATTTAAAAAAAACCAGTTAAGTGTGAGTCGGACTCGGTCACCGTGACTTCCGTACCAATTTCAAAATGGTAAGTCAACGAAAAGTGCAACTGTAGAACTTATAAAATTTAACAAACTTAGTTTGAGGTCATATGCACTCATTTTGAGTGAAATAAACTGCAAATATAAGTTTGTAGTGTTATTTTTCTATAAAATACCTATAAATATCCACTTTACGGATTTGTTTATTTATTATTATTGTAAGTTCTCACTTCATGCCACATTTTATAAATGTTATGTCCACGGCAAGTGAATTTCATACACAATGCAACAAAATCGATACATAAATGCTCGTAATTTTTGATAGCGTTTCTCCTCCTCGCACGTTTCATTTTTATTCTGTGCTTCAAAGGACAATAAACCTGAACATTTAATATTATTTTCAGGTTGTCAAGACCATTTAGGGTCTTGACAAACGAATAGACGGACAGCAAAGTTATTCTATAGGATTTCTTTATTTTATTTTATATATTTTATAAACCTTATAAGGTTTCCGTTTTCACGTTTTGAGATACGGAACCCTAAAAACAGGCAACACCACAAACACAAGTAATAATAATTAAAACCCACCGCTCCGCGTGGTACCGCCTACCGCCGCCGTCCCGAGGGCGGCAAGGAGGTCTTGTTTTGTCAGCTTTGTGTTCAAGGGCGTGAGGGCCCTCGCGGTGTCTCTACCATGTGAGGGCGAGTAGTGGAAGCTGAGATAAAGCGATGATATTCTTTTTTAGCTTATTATATCTTTTTTAAACATTTTTAAAGTGTTATTCCACACTTAGGAAAGAAAAATATTTATTTAGAAAACGTATAAAAATTTGAACACAGCGGGACTCGAACCCGCGCCTCCTCCTAAACCATGCGTTCTCACGCATAGTTTAGTGGTCAGAGCGCCTGGTCGGTTCCCAGGAGACGCGGGTTCGAGTCCCGCTGCGTTCAAATTTTTATACGTTTTCTAAATAAGTATTTATTATACCTTTCCATGAGGTTGTCGTGTAGTATTTGGTTATAAACGCGACCGTTGTCAGTTCATTTTCTAACTAGGAGGATTTTTTTATTATTTTCATTTTCTCGCTCTGGTAATAAAATGAAACGTAGCATTAAGGTACGCTTGTCATTCTATACGCGGGATACAGCTCGATGATATTTATAATATTTTTATTGAAAAAACTGTTTGTGTGTGTGTTTATACTCACACGATATTTTAAATAAAAATGTTTCAAAAGTATTGTACAGTTTATAAATTTAAATAATTTAAGGCTTCAAATAGATTGGCACGTTGTCGATGCCTATGCTTTTTGACCGCTCTGCGTTGATTACACTTTTTATGGCACAGAAAAAAATATATAATAATATAATTATTGTATATTAAGAAAATAAGGTGGATTTATCATATTTTTTTTATTTCTTTATTATTTTTAATTAATTGTTCAAACTAACTCTACACACTAATTCTACAGCTTAGCTTGCAATGGTTAAGCGCCCTAAGTTCAGGAAAAATTGGCATTACGCACGGGTAAGCCCGACGATCTGTGTGACGCTATCTTATTCCACTCCTGTGTTTTCGTATCATTTTTTAAAGTTGATTCTTTACCTTTTTTTATATGTGAGTAGTTAAGAACTAGTTATATAACGGTATATGTAATTTTTAATTTTCTTTTTTATAATTTCCTGTTAAAATATCAGTGTCTGGACTCTACGTGACAGTTATAGGTTCCATCAATTGCATGCTTGTATTTAAAAAAGGATAGAGAAAGCGGAATTGAGTAAAATTTGTAAATTAAAATTGAATTATAATTTTGATAATTTTGTTCATATTTAGGAGTTAATATTTAATGCTTTCTACTCACTCAACGCCGCGCTTTGCCTCGACACCAGAGCGAAGAAATGAAAATATAAATGTAAATAAATATTTCATTTCCTTGAATGAGGATCGAACCCACAACCAGTCGATTTTGCAGTCAACCTTTCTGCCTGTGCGGTATGACTGGCCTCGTTTACATTCATATTTGCTTACAAGTGATACTGATACCTTTCATGCCTCCTTCCTTCCAATAGTATTTATAATATTACTATCATACACTCACCTAAGTATAAAAACCATTCCCAACTTTTCTAAATATAAGGCGTATATTAGAATTATAAAGAAAAACTAGGTTCCCAGGTTCCCTCTACCCCGCTACGAGCGAAACTAAAATAATTATAAAGTAATTTATTATAAAACAATGATGCAATTCGCATATGCTAATAACTCTATAATCACACCCCCGGGACTGATACGTTCAGGGGGTGTAAGTTAATCGCGAAGGGATGTTGAGGAAGCAAAAATATCTTATGCATATTGGTGCTATATCCTGTTTATTATATGGAGAATTTGTTTTTGTTGTTTTAATTCTATATAGAAAATTAATAATTAATTCTATATTTTTATATAGAAAGTCCTATAAAATATTATAAGACTTTCTATATAGAAATGTATGTATTTTTCTTAAATATTGAAATTAAAAAAAATAGTTTGTTTCTCTATACTAAGTATTGGAGAATGTGCTCGGGCATATAAATAATATGAGCCTGAACTCGGGTGCTTAACTAGTAACCTCTGAAGAGTATCACTATTCGAGTTTTTGCTTCTTGCTTCATCATCAGATCAGCTCATAAATACCATATTATTGTGGTTTCAATTCTAACTCGGGGGATTAAAATATTTCGTTTATTCGTTTTGGTAACGACGCGAAGCGCGGCGTTGAGTTTAGCCACTCAACACACAATGCCTCGAAAATTCGGCGGCAGGTGGAGAACAGAACTGTATTAATAGGAATGAAATGTCTTAAGATCCCTTCTACCTTCAGTTTCCCTCTACCTACTCTGCATAGTGCGGGATACAGCGTGAAACTACAAAAATAAAATAATGAAAATCAGCCTATTAAATCTTTATTTTGCGGGTTCGATTCCCACTCGAGGGAATGAAATATTTAATATTTTAATTTCTTCGCTCTGGTGACGAGGCAAAATATTTTAATTTTATTTTCATCCCTTTCAATATAGAGAATTAACATAATTTCAAGCCTTAAAAGCATTTAAAAACCAATTCACGTACAAGATTACTAATTAAGAGAAGGGGTTGTATTCAATAAAACATATTTGATCGTTAATTACAACCAACCTCGCCCAATCAGAATATACGAATCTATAGTAATAAATTTAGAAAAACATTAAATAAAATAAAGAATTATCTATATTTTATTTAATATTGGGTTAAATAAAAAACAAACAGCTTCACGCTTTATCCCGCATACTCCATTTCCCTTTTTCTGCTCAGTTTTGGAGACATTACGTCCTGACGGCAGAACTCAACGCCACGCCTCTTAATCTTGAAGTTGTGACCTATATAATTTAAACATACTCAATCATTTCCCCGAGTGGGAATCGAATCCATTGCTAGTACAGTTAGACGTGGACTGCGCCACTCTTCGCAATTTGACTCAACTATTGATATTTTAGGTTTTGTAAAAAAAAATGTTTTGGTTAATATACTTTTCGTTTTTTAGCTTTATTCCATACGTAGCAAGGTAGGCAGAGAGAATCTGGAAATCTAGTATTAAGACACTCCAGTCCTATTAAAATACTTAAGTTCCCTTCTACTTTCTGCCGAATCAAAAGTGGCGCAACCTAACACTGTGTTTTGGTGTGGAGTGTGTGGAGTTGAACCCACAACTGTCGCTCTTATAATCAATCCTTTTTGCCACCGGCCCAGGGCAACCTTAAATTTTAAATTATAACTCCTCTAATTATATTCATCTATTCAATGTTTTCTATAAAATTTAACATATTTTTTACACAAGAAAAAAACCTAAATAAACCAAAAAAAGCTGTGAATTATAAAACCATTTTCTCAGAAAGCAGCCTCAGAGACACCCCAGTACGACTTCTTACGCCTCTTAATATAAATGCCTTAGAACAAATTGCATATGGTTCTTCATCTCAACGTATTACGTTTTAGTAGGTAAGGTAGGCAGGTATGTAGGCTGAGAAAATTTGTTATTTCATTTTCTATTTTCCACTATCTCAAAAAAAATCTCTTAATTGTAATCAAGACTTATTTTTTTTTATATTGCGGAACCTAACGCAGCGATGAATCTGATTAATGTGAAGAATTTTCTTATAATTATTTATATTTCTTGTCAATCTGTTTGTCAAACTTAGTCTTTCTTACATGTTATAATGTTGTATTTTTTCTTATTTTTTGATATTACGGAACCTAACGCAGCGATGAATCCGATTAATGTGAAGATTTTTCTTATAATTATTTTTATTTATTATATTGTCTGTTAAGACTAACTTAGTCTTTCTTACATCTTATAATGTTGTATTTCAATCAAATCAAGAAATACCTTCAGATAAAAATCAAATTTACATTTTTTTTTAAATATAAAAACATCTATAATCGAAAAAGCTTAAAACAGTAAAGAACAAAAAATGGTTCTGTGAATAATCGAACCGGCTACCCCCCCTCACCATAGAAATCCTAAACATAAAAATTAAAATCAAATCAAATCAAAAGCGTGAAGCTGTCACGCTGTATCCCGCACACTGTTTCCGCCGAGTTCCGGATACAATGCTTATTGAGGTGAGGAACTCAACCCCGCGCTTTTGCCTCGACACCAGAGCGAAGAAATGAAAATATAAGTGTAAATAAATATTTCACTTCCTCGAGTGGGGATCAAACCCACCACCAGTCGATTTTACAGTCACACTTTGGGCCTCTGCGCCACTACTGGCCTCACATAAAAATTAATAAAAACAAAAAAAAAACTTAATATTTCCCAAAGACAACCCTTAAACACAGCGTCAATGAAACGATGGACATTGAAAGTATCTTTGGGAAAATAGTAAACGAGACAGAAATACATTTTTCTCGAAGTGCGAGAGGGACAGCCGTCGAGGGGTAGGTTTCCCTCTCATTTATACATGCCTCAGTATAACTTGTGCTGTGGAGGGTAGCGGACGTGGGGTAGTGTGACGTGTGTCGGTACTCACGTGCTAACGTAACTGTGTTTTTGTGTTTATATAAAAAAAATTAAATATGTTGTGTTTGTGTCGTGTTGATCGTTTTGATATGGTTTGTATAATTTTTTTTCATATTTTTTGCGATTTGGTAGTTAAGTTAGTGATATGTCACTTTGTTCTTTAGTTTTTTTTGTATAGTTAGTGTTGGAGCGAAATTGCATCTTATTAATTTTAATATAGCTAAGAAAATTTATGTAAATGGAAAATTTAAAAAAAAATAGATAATAATATAAATATATATTTTTTTTAATAAAAAAGATAATATTTGAAAATTAAAATCTGCCATTATATTAGAAAGTTCGTTAAGTCCCTCGGTTCGGGAGCTTCATATTGTAAGCAAATGGAGCGACCACAGCGGAAGTAAACAAGCTTGTCTTAAACTTTGAAATCAAAATCGGTTGACTGTTGAAGGGTACTTTGTGGAGTTTTTTGTAGTAAATATATTTAATATAGAATGTTTATATTTATCAGCTTCACGCTGTATCCCTCACACAGCGAGGTAGGCTGTGGTAATTTAGTGTTAAGACACTCAGTTCCTCAATTTCCGCTGAATTCTGGAGGGGTTGCGTGTTGAGTGGAGTTAAACGCCGCGCTTTGCCTGGATACCAAAGCGAAAAAATGAAAATATAAATTTAAATATATATTTCATTTCCTTGAGTGGGCATCGAACCGACAGCGGTCGCGTTGACAGTTAAAGGCTTGTGCCACGACGGCCTCTCTGTGATAAAAGTTGTAAAATATATAAAGCAAGAAAATTTAAATCAATTTCAACCTTTTACATATAATCCAGGAGCAAACGTAAAAAAATTCTCATTTAAAACATTATTACGTTCCGTTGTAGAAACCGCAAAACCAAAACACTACTTAGAGACGAGCATTAGAAACAAAATGGAATTTAAATTTAATGAACCGTTAAGACTTGATTAACTAATTTTGTAATATAAGGAATATTAATTATTTTATCAATATTTATTTTTTATTAATATCTATAATTATTGTCATTTTTACTAATATTTCCGTCACTCAACAAATAATGCCTCTAGGATTCAGTGAAAAATTGAAACGGAGTGTCTTAACACCAGGTTCCCTCTGCCTACTCTGCTATGTACGGGATACAGCGTGACTATAAAAAAAATAATATTTACTTGAATGTATAAAACATTCACCACTCGATGCCAGTCGTAGCGCAGGGGCACAAGCGTGTGACCTTAAACGCGACTAGTTATAGGTTCGATCATCACTAGAACAAATAAAAAAAAACATTTTGTAACGCTCTGCTATTGAGGCAAAAGCGCGGCGTTGAGTTCCGCCACTCAAGTCACAATGCTTCCAGAAAATGGGAAACCGATTGTTTTAACCCTAGGTTCCCTCTACTTACCTTGCAGTGTGCGTATATGTATATAAACAAGAAAAGGTTACTAGAATGTATGTATATATACAAGAAGATACTATAGAAATAGAGGTTCAATTATACTATCCACTACTTAACTTTCAAACCATTCAGGAATAGTTTTGGCAACGTTTTCAATGAAACTCAAAACGATACTAACGTTTAACTTTGAATAGGCTTTCGGTTCGATATCGTCTGGTCTGAGGGTAAACTGCCGAGAGTTACTGAGTTTAGACTCTTTTTAGGGAATTAAGAGTAATTTTTTTTTCACTATCTATATTTTCATATAAAATATTCATTTTCGTTGTGGCATAGCGACAGTATATGACTTTAAGCTCTGGTTGTAAACGCGACGGTGGCGGGTTCGTTTTTCAATCGGAGAAATTAATTATTTTCATGATCTCGACCTGGTAACAAGTTAAAGCGCGGTGCTAAGTTACGTCTCTCAACACAAAATGTCTCAAACATTGGCGTGGAAAATGGTGCATGGAGTTTGTTAGCACTAAGTTCTCTTCGCCTACGCAGTTATGTAAATGGAAGGAGGAAACTGATGAAAATATGATAGAATCGACGTACAATTTCGTTTACATATACATTTGAAGCCAGTCGTGGCGCAGGAGCACAAAGTGTGACTGTAAAAGCGACTGGCTGTGGGTTGGTCGTTGGTTGGTTGGTGGGTGGGTCCTAGTACTTAACTTATTTAAAAAAAAAACAATGTCAATATTGAAAAAGTTACTAAAAAGCGAATTATCCAAGTTTAAATTTTATATTATGCTTAGAAACCATATCACATAAAATATTATTGATTTATTTATTATATCTGATTTAAATCAAAACAAGTTGTTAGTACCATACCTACCCATTACTCACGTGTCACGTGCCCTTTCGACGAATATCTGTGTTTACGAGCTGCAAAAAAAGATTTATTACAAATATAATTTATTTGATACATTTGGAAACTTTATTTATTTTAATACTAGCGGCCTGCTCGCGGCTTTGCCCGCTTGAATTACATGATTATTCATTTAAGAAATATAGATATTACAAACAGCCTTAATTATTAATTAATTGGTTTGGATAAATACTCACGATATTCTTTGTA
>DWQW01009988.1:0-12510 GCA_018249695.1 Heliconius erato demophoon | reverse complement strand
ACTCAAACAAAATGATTTTGCATATTTTGTTATCTGTACCTCAAGCGTACCACCACTCCAATTGGTGCGCTCTCGACTGACTAACCGTCTGTCTGCTTTTGACATATAGCAAATATTCACATTTCTGCGCGTATTTTTTTAAATTTCCCGCATCGGCGGGCGCTATGATTAAAAAAGGGAACCAAAAGACGAAATTTTTTATCTACTATAATGTGTACACGTAAAATCTAATTGAATCTAACGCTGGTTTTCCAATATATATATTATAGTAAAACAGATAATATCCATTTTAAGCACTCTAATTTATCTTTTGTAATTTAGTACGATTTAAACTACATTGTTAATACCGTCTATTGTACAGTGGTATACATTCCTAAAAGAAACAATCGTCGCACAAATTGGTAAAAGTGTGCTTAATATTTTTTTAGACAATCAGTAATTTTCTAAATAGCATAAAATATATTTTTTAATAGAGAAATAAATATATATACTGGTTTGAGACTCGTAAGTATGAACAGCATGCCGCAACTAAATGGTTAATATAAAAGTCGAGCCAGTCGACTAGCTCATGTGTAAATAAAGCTTAAAAATCATTTCGCCGCTGCTCGTCGTTCCCCTTTTTTAAGTGTTTTAGGGAGAGGCGAGGGTTGAATGTAATTTCCAAGACATAATTCGATTATATTAAGAATAAAGCCAATGTACGTAGTAGTTGAATAACTGATATATCCAATGTGAAATTGTAAAATATTTTGAATTATAATCAATGTATTATAATATAATACATTTATTATAATTCAAAAGATTATACTATATTATATATATTTTTTATTACTAACTCTTTCTACTAACTCTCTCTTACTTTATTTCTTGTTACAAAATGCGATAAATATCTGTGTCCTTTTCAAATATTAATATGAGATAGAGCAATTATTTAAAGTAAGAAAATAAAGGGCTCATAATAAAAATACTCATGAGATTGTGTCGACATTTGAGTATTATGGCTACTATAAAAAATATATATTCAGGTTGAAACATGTGGTTTGTAAGAGATTTACCTATCTCTATTTACCTACTGCTTCTATTTGATGTAATAACTTACCAACTATAAATGAAATAAAATGAAGTATAAGAATATATATAAATGAAATAAAAGAGAAAGAGAGAGACAATTTGTGCTTCTATTTGATGTAATGACTTATCAACTATAAATGAAATAAAAGAGAAAATATAATTCGAAGTTTGATAATAAAAAATAAAGCATGTTTTCACGATCTCATTTTGTCACGAAGGTTACATTAATTTAGTTGTTTAGATTTCACAAAAAATAACGACACAAATTCAAGATTGCTAAGCCAAAGAGAAAATAGTCTCGTTTAAGTAAAATAATAAATGAATTCTTTAAATATTTATTAAATAGCTTATAGCAGCTTCAAAATATTAAATTACATTTATTTACAGATACATGGCTTAATACAATATTTGACGTATTTTAATCACTTAGATATATATATCTACGTATAATTGTATATAGATATTGATTACATCATGTTCTGTCCGCGTTTTTGCAGCGAAAGAATAAAAAGTATACATATTTTATGATTTATGTAATAGTTATTTTGCTATTCACAACTTCTATATAATATTATATGTGCTTTATATAATATTATATAGAATATCTACTTGTTACCTTTGTATCAGTCCTCGGAACGGAAAGTGAACAATAAACTGTGGAAGATATGTCGTCTCGCCTAATAAAGACGATGAATAGTTTAGACGTGATTTCTTTTGTATGCACTTACATATGTTTTATACATTTTTAAAGTGACAGACAGAAATTTTTTTTAGAATATAGAAAGAAAAGTATGTTCACAAAATAATTTTGTCGGTTTTAGGAAACATATATATTGTTTATTTAATAAATAATATTTAAGTAACATAATAGGTACATATATGTATGATATTGTGATGTACAGAGGAATAACGGAAATTAAAAAATATTTGTCATATGGATATCCACAATAGCAGTCAAATAAGGAAAGGAATGTATAATCTCCCCGCTCCAAGTAGGAGCACGCATGTGATAGCAGAAAATTAAGTCCCTTCAAAGGCGACTGACATAACTAGACTTGAATTAACAAACATTCTTTCTATACTTGCACATTTTACGTTCATTTATACTTAATAATTTATTAATTTTTTTAAAGTACCTTTGTTGCATTTTGTCAGCCTTCCCTGAATGTTACTTTGAATATTGTGTATATATAAAGATTAGGCTGACAGGTTGCCTTGTAGACTGTACGTCTTACAGTCTTCGCTTTCCCATTTTTATTTTTTAAATATACAACGGCAATAAAAAAATTGAGTTTAAAATTGAATCTTATAAGCAAGAATCTTAGAAGCAAGCATAAAAAATATTTTTTTCTGTCACTTTGTTTGTTGGTATTCGCCTAATCATCGTATAAAATCGTCAATAACTGTCACAATAAAATAAATGAAAAGCGATATTTTAACACCATTTTTATTGGTTATAATTGCTTATATCACGTAAAAAATACTTTTGCCATATGTATACTTTATAAACGTTTTAACTTCTACGAATTAATATTACTCCCACTATATTTATAAACATTATTCAATAAGTAAATATATTTAAACAATATTGTCATAACAAAATGTGTGTGTGTGTGACTAAAAAATCAAGGAATTAGAAGACTATTCATCCATCCACCTACATAAAGTTACAAATCTTTAATTAACTGTTTCTATTCACTTTGATGAATCGCGGCTAGTTTGAAAACATATTCGAACGTTTGGAAACGATTACGCTTGTTGTCTTTTGTTTTAAGTAAATGATAAGCATTAATCTTTATAAAAAAAAATCTTTTAAATATTGTTTTCTATTTTTCGATATTCTGATGTATCAAGCGGCACAGCGTCTGTGCCGGTAATGGGTTCAGTTTATATTTGGGATAATTAATTATTTTAACTTCCATGTTCTAGTAACAAGATAAAGCGCGAAATGTCTCTAAAAATGAGCGAACGAAGAGGCTTAACATTAGGTTCTCTCCGCATACCTTGCTACATGCACTATATAGTTTGAAGCTGAAAAAAAACTATATTATTATAGAAATTTTAAACTAAAATCGATATTATGTTAACTAATCTGTAATATTATAATTTACATTAACTTTTAATTAAACTCTCGACTCTCTGGATGGTTAGACTAGGAACATTTTAATGAATATTTCTCATTTTTAAATTAAGATGAGAAAAATTTTAGACGAATTGATAGCGATTCGTATCCAATTAGGCATCCTGTACCTTATGACTGATATTTTTGGTAACAACATATTTTTCGTCAAAAAAGTTACTTAGTAGAAGTATATAAGCATCTAGTGTTGCAATTAGCCCGCTGGGTCAAAAAAAGAGAACTATTATCTTCACTGATTGATTCTTAATATATTAATATAGATTAATATATTCGCGATCGAATAGAAAATTTGATGGATTCTGATATAAATGGTCTTGACAGATAGAAAGACAGGCAGACAGACAAACAAACTCACGATCAACAAAGTGTTCCTACAAGTCTTTCGCTTTTATAAAAAGGGAACCCTAGTTTGTTTTATATTAAATACTTACAACTCTAGCATTTCAATAAAAAAAACTGTTGGATTACTTTAACATATTAAAACATCCTCATAAGTATTTCAAAACATTTATGCCGGTCGCTTTATAAATTAAAGAACACTTAAATTACAGTGGTTGCATTCAATATAAAATATTATTTCAAATGTCGATAAAAAAAAGTACCTATACAATTATAAGTACGCTGTAGTAAAGAATGTGAACAGTAGTTATAAAATAATAAAAATAATAAATATTTATTTAAATTGAAATAAGGCACAATAATACACATTTCCAATTATATTATAATCTGTAGCTTAATTCGAAGTATTATGCCTTCAAGTCTAGTTTAAGTAGCAAATAGAAGTACCTATAACTAATAAACCAATAAAAGATAACAAAAGATACGGATCACGTGTCCGCTGTGATTAGACAAACCATAGAAGTGTTTATGAACTGTATATTAATTCGAAACTAAGAAAAATGAAAACAAATCGTTATAGCAAAATGAATTTATTTAGATTTAGATTGCTTTTGTTCAATTTTAATAAAAAAAACTACAGATATTGGTTTATTAATCTATAAGTATAGACCTAGCCTAGCTTCACCTGTATCCCGTATGCAGCGGTGCGCCACGACTGGCCTCTAGTCTATTTTTAATTAAAAAAAACTGCTTATATTATTATAGTTTATGAATATCACATAACATAATATTGTCCCTAGCACAATTTATCACGTCGACATAACAAAACATGTAGGAATGTGAACACCAACGCCCCAGTAATGAGATACGACGAACACTTGCTGTGTTATCAATCGATTAGTCGATACACTGAACGCCGTGTTTGTAGACACTTACTCAGAATAAATATTATATAAAAAAAACAGCTTCACGCTGTATCCCGCACACTGCAGGGTAGGCAGAGGGAACCTAATGTTAAAACACTCCGTTCCCCTTTTTGCCGAATTCTGGAGGCATTGCGTGCTGAGTGGCAGAACTCAACGCCACGCTTTGCCTCGATACCAGAGCGAAGAAAAGGAAATGTAAATTTAACTAAATATTTCATGTCCTCGAGTGGGGATCGAACCCACAACCAGTCGGTTTTACAGTCACACTTTGTGCCGCTGCGCCACGACTGGCCTCTAAAATATAAATATAAATATTATATCATATTGAAACAATAGCGTTGCAAGGGAACAATCACCTACCTACAGTGTATACACCTAATATAATAAGAGAATCTAATGATAGATAATATATTAAAGCCGTATAATAACATAATTCAACTCAATTTTCGTATAATTTATTATTTTATCATTTCACCTATGTGGAAGTGATAAAGTTTAATGAGACCGATCGGTTTAAGGTTAAAATATATCGTGTTCAAGGTAAGAATGATTAAAATAATCGATCAATTTGGTGATATGAAAAGTCCTTCGTTATCTTTTACAATTTAATCATATTAGGTATATGTATATGAGGCCAGTCGTGGCGCAGCGCACGAGGTGTGACTGTAAAACCGACTGGTTGTGGGTTCGATCCCCACTCGAGGAGATGAAATATTTACTTAAATTTTTATTTCCATTTCTTCGCTCTGGTGTCGAGGTGAAGCGCGGCGTTGAGTTCTGCCACTCAACACGCAATGCCTCCAGAATTCGGCAGAAAGTGGGGAAGGTAGTGTCTTAACACCAGGTTCCCTCTGCCTACCCTGCTGTGTGCGGGATACAGCGTGGAGCTGATTTAATTTTAGGTACATGTCAAACAATAATTTTGCGAAGCCATAACGCATTGACGCACTAGATCGTCATTGACGTATGACCGGTCCTATTATAGTCTTCTAAAATAGGATATAACTTGAAAGCGAAACATTGACAGTCTGATTTATTGCAATTGCTTAAACAAACATTAGACGAAACCGTTTTAAGTAAATTTGCGACCAATTGGGATGGACAGAGGGCTGTTATTTGCCTGCAGCGTGCACAGGGAATCGGCGCCGATGGCGATAGAAGCGCACCCGCCGACCTTGCGCATGCGTCGCCTGTCGCTGACAGGGCTGACAGCCAGTACAGTAACCCGGACGGAAAGTCACTATGTCAACATATATCTATTTATATATAAATAGATCAGCTTATCAGTCTACATTATATAAAAATATATTTAACTCACCAAAAAGCATATTTTACTTATAAAAGTTTGTATAATGTAAACAGTAAATAAAATGTATCTATTTATAATGTCAAGACGTGATATATCTATTATTCTATTAAAACTCATAATCGAATTAAAACTATAAATATATTAAAAGGTTAATATTTTCTTGCGATATCAGAACGTACTTACACAATGAAATTTCACAAAAAAAAAACTATAATCTTTGTCAATATATATATTACGTATTGATAAAACCGCAACCCTGACCGCGGAATAAGTAGCCAATACGCGATACGCAGAATGCTAAAATACGCGGCGCCCGCGCCGGCGCCGACAGTGTGCCTCTTTACTAGCCGCGAGCTTTCTAAGTATGCAGCTACTTGTATACTTTAAGTAATGAACTAATATATTCACATGACCCCGTCAGCTATTCTTGAATATTCACTCACTAAAATATTAAATAATATATTGTCTAATATTACTTATATTATATTTCATTTTATAAAAGAAATGAATAAAAATCATTAACTTTAAGCACGATATTTACGTTTAAGAGACACAAAGCACATCTTGCGATACGCCAAGCCCGAGATCAGAAGTACGATACAAATCTGCTCCGTAAACATCATCTAATCGATTTTCTTTCTCGAGCAAGGAAAAACGTACCTTATTTTTGGTGGATAAGGCATATAAAAAGCAATGCGAATAGCAAAAAGATAGCCTAATACCTCTGAAAGGAATTACCTTGCGGCAACGCAAATCCAGGCACGAGGGTTATTTTAAGCCCTAATAGTTAGATTTACAGTATACCTACACAAATGTAAACAAAACCTACATTACATGTAAGCAATAGTATGTATATTTCTTACGGCTATGTAACGATAATAGGAATTTCATAAGTTTTTAAAAATCACCATCCAAAGACACAATCTATACTTACGTAAGTAAAAATATTACAATTTTTACGATTATGTCAACATAATATATCTATGTTGAAAAAACACAATAAATAAAAGAAATACCTAGCAGACTATAGTTCGAAAGATTGCATGACTTAAAGCAATATTCAATTTAACTCGGTTCACAGTTCTAATATGAAAATTAAATAATTGGCTAATCTAATGAAAGAAACAAATAGAAATCAATGTGAAGAAATAAAAAAATATACAGATTTCATACTATAGACAAAAGAGAAACCATAGCCCATAACACACTACATAAACGAACATTTCAGGAAAGAAAAAACGAGAATCTCAGGAAAATTTCAGGATTACTCAAAATTTAACGTCAGCTTTTCAGAGGACGCAACAACTTATTCTGTCGCAGTAATCGTTAATTGCAATTACGCGACTTGTCCGTGTGCCTCCTGGACGTGTGCCAGATTTAAATGGGAACTATAAATATTATCATATTATTAGACACGAACTTAATTAAGTAGAAATAAGCGAATTACCAATTAAATCTCTTTATATTTGTATAATGAAAATTAAGACATCTATAATTTTAGTCATGTGTTTAGAAGGTGGCTAAAATTTAAATATTTTATCAAAATAAGAATATTGAGGCCGGTCGAGGCGCAGCGGCACGAGGTGTGACTGTGAAACCGACTGGTTGTGGGTTCGATCCCCACTCGAGGAGATGAAATATTTACTTAAATTTATATTTTCAGTTCTTCGCTCTGGTGTCGAGGTTAAGCGCGGCGTTGAGTTCTGCCACTCAACACGTAATGCCTCCAGAATTCGGCAGAAAGTGGGGAACGGGAGTGTCTTAACACTAGGTTCCCTCTGCCTACCCTGCTGTGTGCGGGATACAGCGTGAAGCTGAAATAAGAATAATATTGGAATGTAAGCTTCCTATAATATATTACATTTTAGAATATTCTATAAGGGAAGTAAAGCAAGAAATCATAACATTCCATCCCTCCGGACAACGGACAATAAATAATAGTCAGAGCACAAAGAAAACCAAAATGAAAATCTCTGTAAATAGTGTCACGATACGAAAATCATAGTTGACCCATTTTTGCAACTATCAATGGAAATGCATGAGAATCGTCCTGAGTAAAAGTAAATATTAAAAAATGTAAAGTTTACGTTGAAGCCCTAGTTAGTTGGATATGACTACGACTGTTCTCGTAATGAGATGTCGAAACAAAAGATATATTTTTGTAAAAACTATATGTCTTTGTCTAATCATTGCCGTTTTTTTAGATGAAAATATGACATGTAAATGAGAGAATAGTTTAGTTTAATTTTAGATAATAAATTAGAGACAATAATTTTAATTATGTGACTTTAAATTATCTGCAATATGTTACCGTAACAAGTGTAATAATAATTATTAAAAAAAATGCATTTATGTATATGTAAACGTCAACATTTTCAAATATATAATACATTACCATATATGATACTTTCGCTTCCTGCTTTCACGTCTTTGCAGTGTTGAGATGTTAGTCTTGACTTCAAGGCGTGAAAACTTAATGATTTTAAGTACTAAAACTTCTTAGCTTACAGCTTAAGAAAAGTTTTGTTTTTTTATTCAGTAATATATTCCTCTAAGATAGCGATTAGTATAGAGAGCAAATGTAACATAATAATAAAAAAATATAATAAAATAAAAATTTGAGGCCGTCGTGGCGCTGGGGCACGATGATATGACTGTAATGCGATGGATGCGATTATTTGTGGGTTCGATCCCCACTCGAGGAAAAAAAATATTTATTTAAATATATATTTTCATTTCTTCACTCTGGTATCGAAGCTAAACGCGGCGTTGAATTCCGCTCTACACACAATGCCTCCAGAATTTAGTCTAAAGCTGATTTTATAATTTTGTATACCTAAAAGCGAATAAATGTAAAGGGAAATTGATAATGTGAAAGCCTTTATCCAAGTTCTAATTAAGTAGCTACATAGTTACATATAAGACGTAAACTATGTTGTTTTAGTACACAAACTTCGCGTTCACTCTATCAAAGGAATGGTCATTAAGGGTTGTAAACAAGGGTGGAAGTGTCAATAATTAACTTAGAATAACACAATAACATTGGGGTCATATGGTAGGGCATTGCCAAATTAAGCAAAGTATATACGTAAGTAACATACTAGCTAAATAACATACTTATATTATAGTATATAGAGAAACTTCAATTACCTATATGAAATTAAATATGGAAATTTATATCTAATACATCGATTTTTAGAGTTTGTATTTGCATAAAATTAATTGACGATAACATACATTTATATATACAGTTATGTAAACTCTTATAAATAATCAAGAAATGAAAAAAATGAGTTCTGCTCTCGACATAGATAGTGCGCTTGTCAACTAGGACGAGATTATTATTTTCGAAAGGTAGTTCGAAGTAAAATATTAAAAATATTGCTACACGCTCTCAAGAAAGGGGATTTTTTATAATAAAAATAATTTTGTAATTACGCATACAAATATAAAACTTACCTGTTGTAAAGAATGTTCTGGTAATTAACTTACAATATCGTCCTTAAAATTAAAAATATGTAAAATTTATAAATAATATATTTAATATAGGTATATAGCCCTGTTATTTTACTGGCCGATCCGCCTAAGGGTAACGAGATGTGCGGTCACGCATCCCTGCACGACACAGATAACACACCCTCTGTCATATAACGTTATAACTCAACGTAATGTTTTCAACCCACCCTCAACGATAATAACTACAATTTTGTATAGAACTCTCTAATGGAAAATAAGTTGAATAAATTAAATATATTTTTTTATTTATATTTTAGAAAAAATTATATACAGTTTTGTTTTTGTTTACTTATTACACAAAAGATGAAACAGGTAAAGTGGTACGATCTAGTAAAGTAATTAAAAGTAATAGACTAAGAGAAAAAAAAAGTACGTAAAATCCCGCGACCTCCTACGCCCAATATTAACAACCCATCTCGTCATCAGATAGATGTATGAAACAATCTAAGATTGACGTTGAAGATAGGTTATTAATATTGTGCGTTAGTCTATAAGACACATGTAATGTTTTCTCATAAGACAAAGACTTTGATTTCGTAGTGATTTAGTAAGTATTCGTAAGTCATGACATATAAAACGAGAGATAATACTAAAATTCTGGAGCCGGGATTATTTACATTTGTTTATACATAATATTTACATCGAGATAATACTGCCTCGGTAGAGTTATTTAAAGCGCACCGGTTTCAAAAGATCTAGGACTCGAAAGTTTTGCTTTACAAAAAATCACGACTACCTCTTATTAACTACTCTTCATGAAAACAGTAAAATATTTATAAAATAGCAGAATCGTTGTAAAAACCAAAACGAATAAAATGTTATAAAAAAAATTAAAAGGCATAGAAGTACATTTTATGAGTTTTTTCATAATTTGAAATTTGTGCTATTTGGTTTGGTAGATATAGAGAAAAAAATATGAATTTAAGATTTTAGTTAGGCATAATTCGTTTACTGTATGTATTCACATAAGATTTAATATCATAGAATAAGATGTTATACGGTCATTAAACCACACCACATGTCTTTATTCTACAAATGTTTGGGAAGTGCACGACAATAATAAGTTGCATCGCGTCACATCCGCACAGCATGTTGCAGACACAACATATGAACACAATGACTGGACAGTTTAAAATAATACTATCCTAATATATCACATATAAATAAAATAAAAAAAATACATAAATAAATCAGCTTCACGTTGTATCCCGCACAGAGCAGGGTAGGCAGAGGAAACTTAGTGTTAAGACACTCCGTTCCCCACTTTCTGACGAATTCTGGAGGCATTGCGTGTTGAATGGCAGAACTCAACGCCGCGCTTTGCCTCGACACCAGAGCGAAGAAAATGGAAATATAAATTTAAGTAAATATTTCATATCTTCGAGTGGGGATCGAACCCACAACCAGTCGGTTTTGCAGTCACACCTCGTGCCGCTGCGCCACGACCGGCCTCACAGGTATTTATATTTAACCTTTAATTGTTTTCAATTTAAAAAAAATATTAAAACTATAATAATTGAATAGATGTAATGTTTTTTATTATTTTCTAGAAAGTGATTAACTTTTAAATCTTAAGCAATGCCCAATGAGATTGCTCTTTTAAATAATAATACTAAGGAATACCACAGAATATAATGTTAGGCGAACCAACAAATCAGACTCAAAATCCAGCTTTTACAATAAATTTATTTACACTTGTTATATACACATATACTCTCGTAGTCACAATATTGAAATATGAATTGTAATGACAAGTTGTCTTGACAGTATCTTAGAACGTAATGAACACGAGTGCCGTGTCGTTTGTGCTTATATTGGAAATCCACCGGAAAAGACGCAGCACACTACCGCCACTTAATACAATCGATTATGGAAACAATATCAAATGACGTATTCATAATTACAGTGACACCTATTACTACACTATAAATAACTTATGCTAACAGCTCGGCCATCCTGCTAATCGCGAGTCCCTTCGCGATTTAAGAATAGTTCATAATTTTCATATGTCCTAATTTAAACAACTTTAGTTTTGTACCAACAGTTACATAACATAATTATATTTTTAGTACAAGTGAGGATATTTACAAAAACTATTAAATTAGATATATTCACATGTCATAATATGTAAATTATACAATTTGAAATACATTATCTTTTCAACGTAATTTATAAAATCAAAATAATTATTACACAAAACTAGACTCATGTGTGATGTCTGTAAAGGAGTCCTGTTATTCCTTAACTAAAATTAAGTAAAATAAATGTTAACTACACTTAATTCATTACGCCATTAAATTGATTATACAAAATACTTAAAAATTATATTTTACATTGCAAGCATTGTTTTTTGATTTCAGATTTATACAACAATTATATAATTATGTATATTATATTCTATATAATTATGTAGATTTATACAAGTCAATAATTCTCATTAACACAATGAGCCGTCAATGTTCATATACATTCATGTTATAATTTAATTATTACATATTATTTAATTTTTTTTTTATCACAAGAATTTGGCTCAACAACACCAATAAGCTACATGGAATATTCCTATTTAATATCGAACACTTATTTTAGTACATTAAAAGAGTATGCTAATTAAAAGAGGAAATTGATGACATTTGAATTCGTAAACTGAGCAGATTCATTAACTTAAAATAAATGAATCAGTTTCACGCTGTATCCCGCACACTGCAGGGCAGAGGGAACCTAGTGTTCAATACACTCCGTTCCCCACTTTCTGCCGAATTCTGGAGACATTGCGTGTTGAGTGGCAGAACTCAACGCCGCGCTTGTCCACGACACCAGAGCGAAGAAATAGAAATATAAATTTAAGTAAATATTTCATCTCCTCGAGTGGGGATCGAACCCACAACTAGTCGGCTTTACAGTCACACTTTGTGCATCTGCGCCACGACTGGCCTCATTCATTAACTTTTATATACTCAATAAGCTTAACATACAAAAAGTACTGCTAAATAGCACCAGCAAGACTGTATAGAATTATTCTATTTCATATTAAAGTCCCATATATATTATCAAAGTTATTTACAATTCAACCATATCTAACAATTAATGACACACGTTTACTTTATACATTGTACAAATCTTACATATAAAAGCAGCTCATTTGAAAAAAATATTCAACACACAATTTGTGTAGCCATGATCAGTCAAATACAATAAACAGAACGTGA
>DWQW01009987.1:0-12511 GCA_018249695.1 Heliconius erato demophoon | reverse complement strand
AACTTTACACGTTATTTATTGACTTATACTTTATAATACACTTATTATTTTAAATAATCGTTATTTTTTTCATTTAATAATTGAATCTAAAATTTACATTGAAAAAGCCGGTCTTATAAAATAGTTCGAGAACACAGTGAATAGGATTTGCATTTCAGTCGATATTAAAGAGAAAACTTTACAAAAAATCTATTATTTCGTATATTCTCAAGCTTTTGGACTAGGGCTGTACCTTAACATAAAAAGCTGCTGAGAAAACATTTACTTTTATTTAAGTGGACTCGGATTTTTGACAGCCCTGGGAATATTTAAAAATTGTTTTTTTTTTAACTATCGATATGCATTTAAAACATTAGTCTTTTACATTTATTAAATTACGTTAGAAAGTAAATTTCGTATCAAAAATTCGAAACAGGAATCGATCCCGTGATATTCGACATTCACTTTGTGTACAGATATGTTAAAATACTAAATAGTATTGTCAGAATTCGCTTCAATAATCGTTAAAACGTCTTTTTGAAGGAAAATTGTTAAATTTTCGCTTTAAAGACATCTATTTATACTTTGGACATTTAAAACATCGATTCGAAAAATCGATTAAAATAAAAAATCATCATCATATGAAAATATTTATGAATCGATTAGAAATCGATAGATTAGATTTTTTATTTCACTAGAAATATTCAAGCATATTGGACATTTTTTTTTAAATTATTGGCAAGTTATTTTTTAATAGTGGGCACCAGGTTTGAGATATTCTTTAATGCATCAAAAAACTCTATTTATCTTTGTAAAAAAATTCCAATTCCAATATAAAAAAGCTACTTTCAATTCAATTTTATTATTACTGCTATTGGAATTTAAAAAGTAAATAAAAAAATTGCACATATGTATGTACAGTACGGTCGACAAGTCGTGGCCGCCCTGAAGTTAACTGCAAATGGCTGCACAGTTTGATTTCAGTTTCTTTTTTACTTTTGATAATTTTCTTCTCAAACGCACAAAAGTTCAGAAAACTTAACATCAAGGCGGCCACGACCCATCGACCGTTCTATATTTCTGTTTGATTTAAGTCCATATAATTTTATATTTTTTTATTATGTATATAAAACAGGCACTACAGTCAAAGCCGCATGTGGACGTTAGTTAAAAAGGGAAGGCAGTTCAAATACTTTTGAAATTCTTCAAGCAAATATGTATATGTCACAAGTTTATTACATTTTAATCTATTACTCGTATATATATAATTATAATATTTTCATTTTTTTTTGTTTTTATTTGAAAAATTGTTGAAATATGAAAACCGTGGAAGTTTTTTAAATGTATAAAACGATGAAATAAAATACGTTGAAATGAAATTAAGACATATACTCAAAAATCAAAATTAAAAAATCAGCTTCACGCTGTACACAGCAGGGTAGGCAGAGGGAACCTAGTGTTAAGACACTCCGTTCCCCACTTTCTGCTGAATTCTGGAGGCATTTCGTGTTGAGTGGCAGAACTCAACGCCGCGCTTAACCTTGACACCAGAGCGAAGAAATGGAAATATAAATTTAAGTAAATATTTCATCTCCTCGAGTGGGGATCGAACCCACAACCAGTCGCTTTTACAGTCACACCTCGTGCCACTGCGCCACGACTGGCCTCTACTCAAAAGGCTAGCAAAAATATTATGGGGAATTCAAATTAACGATTTAATGCATACATACAGATATTTCACAAAGTTTTCAAGTATCTTTTCATATTTAGTAAATAAAAATACTTCATTAGAAAACGTTTTAAAAATATTAAACGTCGCCGGATTAGAAACAGCGCCTCTTGCGTGTGAAAAATATTTAATAAATAGCTCTTGTAACATGATAATTCCAATAAATTTCATTTTGAAAAGTATCTACAGAGATGAGAATAACTTAAATAAATAACGACGCAAATAAATATTTCGTGTAGGCTTGATGAGACCGTTTGGCATAGTAGTCAGAGTGCGTGAACGGGAAATAAGAGGCGTGGGTTCAAATTCCGTTTTTTTTTTTTTATATCTGCACATAGCAGAGTAGACAGTGAATCTGGGACCCTATTCTGATCCCATTAAGACACTTTACTTCCCCACTTTCCGCTGACTTCTGGAGGCATTTCATATTGAGTGGAGGAACTCAACGCCGTGCTTTCACACGTTATTAGATCAAGGATATGCAAATATTAAATATTTAATCTTCCTCGAGTAGGAATCGAACTCATAATTATCGCATTTACAGTCACACGCGTGTGCCCCATAGCTACTACTGCCCTCTTAAACATATAATAAATATATAACTTATACATATTTGCTTTAGAATCTATATAGAATGGACATTTAACGGGCTTATCATCTAAAATTCGAGTACAATAATATTAATAAATCCATAATTCTGCCATTTCAGCGTATTTTTGGTGCAGAACGATCGTTGCAGAATTTATTTCGGCGTAGTGTTGCGCCTCTCTTTATTTGCTCCATTAGTGATGTGTGGCAGACTCTAGGGTCGGGCTGAAATAAAAAAAATACAATATATTTCAAATACATGTCGGTATGTGTAGATATATGTATGCGTGTCAGAGGCCAATGTGTGTATATGTGTAACGCATACTGGTATGTTTGCATTTTTGGAGCTAATATGTACATATGTATGTATATTTAAGTAGAAAAACAATACTTTAATGTATCATAAAGTCCTCTATGTCCGATTCACTTATAAATTGAAACTCTATAAATTGAAAAAAGTGATTTGTTAAAAGCATATTCCAACTTCAACAGAAAGCTAGTTTGGGTTTAATTTGTTTAACTTCAAGCTTAATCCAGCACGATAGGTAAAGGGAACCAGGGAAACTGATGTTAAGGTACTCCGTTCCCATTAAGTCACTTCCGTTTCCCACTTTTGACCGAATTCTGGAACGATAGCGCGTTTAGTGGAGGAACTCGAAGCAGTACTTGGCCTCGTTTTTAAATGTAATACCTGCGCGTGCGCGTTGATGCGGTCGCGCACGGTGAGCGCGCGCGAGTGCGGCGCGTGCGCGTGCTGGCGGCGCTGCAGCGTGGCCGACAGCTTGTCCAGGAACGCGGGCGCCGCCACCGCCGCCGCGCCTGCCACATTATATATATTACGTTTGAGTAACACACAGTTATGTCTGTTTATACATATAGTATACATCTTTTTAATACAAGTATTAAAAATATGAGTGAATGAAATAATGTAATATATGTTTATACGAAAACACATATTAAAATTATGTATTTATTGTGTATAAAATAATGTGCATTTCACATAAACTTTTAAACAATCTTTCTTTCATATTATAATAAAAAAAATCAACATATCCGCTGCCTATAGCAAACAGCAGAAATTCAGGGTTGAGACACCTTGTTCCCTACTTTCCGCCAAATTCTTCGAGGCATTATGAGTTGAATGGCGTAACTCAACGCCTTAGTGGCAGAGCGAAGAAATGAAAATATGAATAAATAATAATTTATTTCTCCTAGTGGAAATCGAACCCACAACAGTCGCGTTACAGTCACAATCTTATACTCCTGCGCAACGACGACCTAACTAAAACAAATATAAATAAACTAGTTAGCTACGTCCAACACAGTCCTTATTAATTCTTTTAATTAGAGCCCAACAACAGTAATGATAAACAAGGGTGATAGCAAGTATTCTACGATACACCTACCCTTTCCTTTAGCTGGTGTATCGGAACACGTGATGCTTGATATAGTGCGACGAGTTGTACGCGGAGACAGCTGAGGCGCTAGTTTAGCGCTTAAACTTGCTATGAGACCGCCATCTTGGAGAAAAAGAAAAAAGTGTTCATTAAATAATGCGTTAAAATGTGTATAGGTGTTTTCTTAATATCGTATTATCCCAAATATAACAAGCAGAGGAGACCGAGGGACCTTATTGTTAAGACACTCCGTCGTCTTGAGTGATAAAACTCAGCGCGGCAGTATATAGCATTAGAAAAAAGAGAATAATTATAATATATATAAAGGATTGAGCCCAGAACCACCGCATTTGTACTATTTGCACTATCCAACTGCGATGATAGCTATTTTTTATTATACATATATATTATTATCATGTAATGATATTCCTCTATATTCGTTTATTCGTATGCCTAACGACAACAACTACTACGGTTTAACTTTTTTCAAATTAAGGTTTGTTTAAAGTCTTTGTTAACCTTATAAACTGGAGGCAAAAATGAAAAGAACAATATAGATATTTATTGTATAACATGACACATCACGTCATACTCACGTTCCACGTGGTGCCGCTCCGCGCTATGCGACCTCGCCGCCAGCCGCCTCGCTAGGGGTCCCGGGGACAGCGTGGGCTGTGCGTAGATCCCCTTGCCCTGGGACTGGGATTGTGGGTATTTCTCCTGTTGGAGCTTGAAACCTGGAAAAAATATAGCATTAAATGTAAACTCCAAATAATGTTACTCGATTCAACGAAACACTCTCTAAGGTGCCAAAATCACTCTTCTATAAACAATTTTAGTATGTATGTTTTTAGATTTATAGACAGATGCACACTATTGCATGATAGAAAAGTCTATTATGAAGGAAAAATATCACGTTTACAGACCCGACAGTCGGACTGTATTTTCCAAACTTTTTGAAAAATGCGGAATCTGGAACAAATTGCAGATTCCGCATTTTTTAAAAAGTCTCAAATGTCCAAATAGCTGCCTTACCAGTTAAAAAATCAGCTTCACGCTGTATTCCGCACACAGCAGGGAGGCAGAGGGAACCTAGTGTTAAGACACACCGTTCCCTACTTTCCGCCGAGTTCTGCAGGCATTGCGTGTTGAGTGGCGGAACTCAACGCCGCGGTTTGCCTCGACACCAGAGCGAAGAAATGAAAATATAAATGAAAGTAAATATTTTATCTCCTCGAGTGATACCTGATATCTAGCCCACAATCAGTCAATTTTACAGTCACACTCTGTGCTGCCATTTTAAAATCACTAAACATGTAAATGAAATAGACAGGTACGATAGGTCATCTACCGATAGACCACCGTTGATCTGTCGATCAAGTTGCATCCTGTATACATGAAAATCTCTCACCTGTCTGTCCGTAATGGGACTCGCTATTAACTCGAGGTCCAAAACTAGAGAAAGTCGTAGTTTCTCCATAACTTGGGGTCGATGGTGTCGAACCATGTGGTGACCCCTTTGTTTCACCGTAGATACTTCCTAATGGGACAAAATTAGCCATTAATAAATTGCTGTTTATTTTAGATATAAGCTAATAAACATAGTTTTCCGCATAGAGCAAAGAAGGCAGGGAGAACCTTGCCTTGACACTCCGTTATTAACTTTCCGATGAATTCTGGGGACCTTGCGTATTGAGTGGCGGAATTCAACGATACGCTTTGCCCCAACAGACCGACAGGAACGCAAAAATGAAAGAATTAAATATTTCGTTTCCTCGAGTGGGAATCGAACCCACAACCGTCGCGTTAACAGTCATAGCTTTGTGCTCACGACAGTTTAAGTTACATGCCAGTTAATAAACAGTAACAATTAATTAAAATTTTGACTTACCAGAGTTACTTCCATACAAATCATTATTCGAACTGTTCAAGCTGTTCTTTCTCACGAACATAGAATTTTCTACGTACACATTGTATTTATTTGTCTGTCCATATATAGGATTTAAACTTCCTGAGTTGTTTAAACTTGTTGTTGAAGAAAAATTACTTTTCGCTTGTTGGAATGTACTCAATTGGTTAAGATTTTGATTATTTTGATTTGGATTTTGGTTTAGATTTTGATTTTGGCTTGGATTTTGATTTTGCATTCGACGGACGAGGCCGGGTGAGGCAGGCATGTGTTTTAATTCAGTTAGTTGCTTCACTGTTTCCGCTACGTTTATTCCTTGAACTGAAAAAAATATATAAGCTACTAAGCAAGACATATAAAACAGTGTATTTGACCTTCCAGTCCCTATAGGACTTATGGAGTTCAATTACCGCGTGGGGTAATTTAAAAAATATACTAATATTTTGTATAAAATACGATGCCGTCTTACATAAACTATTGCAGTAGTGTTTAGTGGCACATCACGTCAAATCAGGTCAAATTAAGATATTAAAAATAGTATACATTACCTGAATTAGTTTCATTTTCCGGCTGCAGGAGGAACGCGGGCGGCGGCGGTAGGTTGTCAGCATCGGTCGTCACGGGCGGGCTTTGAACGTTCTGTAAAAGATATTTTATTTTGTAGTCGCAGGTTCGATTACGCATATAAAGATTTGATTTGTCTTTTTATGGTTCTTTTATAAATTTTAACAACTTTGGTCTGCTCTCTATTATAGGGAATTATTTATAAACGATATAAAGAAATTAAAAGATTTTTAAAACACAGTGTTGCCTTTCAAGAGTTGTTAACGGGGTTGTAAAATACAACAGTTAAATTTACATAAGATCATGTTTAAAGATGTTTATAATTTGTATTTGTTAATATTAGTTAAATATTAAGCGAATAAATCGTTAACCGTATTTTTTCGTAATAATACATAAATTTATATTGGATCACGTTAAAAAAATATTAATAATTCATATTTGAAATATTGAACACATTTTTCTTACAAAAAATAAAATATAAATATTTTGTTAATATATATATAATTACTTTAGTTAAATACTTTAATATATTAAAAAAATATTTATATTCAAAAATTTGTTTTATATCCTATACATGTATTATGAAGAAAACAATCAACAATAAATCGCTGACATTGAAAATGATATTGTACTATGAAAAATAAAAAAATATTTAAAACAAACGTGATTCGAACTGGTTACCTGATGGTACGGCGGTCTCTGCGGTCGTGATATCGACGACGACCGTCGCACGGGCGGCGGGGGCTTACCCACTGAGCTTGAGGAACCACGTCGCGACCAGACTGACGCTGGAAATATAAAAATAATCATGAAAATTCACGTCATAATTGCTGTAATATTTTGAAACGTAAGAGCTTTTATGTAAAGAAAATTATCGCTAATCAAAACAACTAAACATATAATCTTGTTATCTGTGGTAGGCGCGGCTTTGAGTCCGCTTAAATACACGCAATATTACGAAAATTTGGCATTTTTTTTAAGCCTGTCCTAATATTATAAAAACATTTGAACGTGACCGACAAAAAAAAAACAATAAATATATGATTCATATAAATTAATAATTAAATATAAGATTAATAAAACAGACTAAAATATTTAACAATATAAGTTGTTTTTATAGTCTTGACTACAAAAACAATCGAATAATAAATAAAAAAAATCTTCATACCTATCTATATGACTTTTTCTTTTTTTTTCTTTATTATTATTATAAATGTATATAATATATAATCCAGTATTATTATAAATGTGAAAGTTTATGATGTTTGTTTCACTTTCACTAAATAAATATTTAACGGATTTAGACGAAATTTTACAGTAATACAGCTTACACCTCCCAATTACATATAGATATTTACAAAAATATTTTTTTAATTTTGTACAATTAAATAAAAACAATAATTCATATTTGTGAATACTACTTATACCTTTTTGCCTGCATTATATACAAAATATAAACAAAATACTACAATCAATCGCATTCTACCAACCTGACATGGAAACCGGTCGCTTCTTGGGGATAGCGGGTTTCTTCCCGATTGTGGCAAACGTCGGCGATTCTATAGCTTCGTCTAGAGATCTGACAGCTTCTTCTAAACTACCGAGCGATATTGAGAAGTTCTCTCGAGCGGTGGCTATCGAATCATCTCTTCGTAACGTCACGATCTCAGATTCCACTGGTTTATAAATAAATAGCATGCAAGCCAAAAAACTTAGCAAAACATATAAAATAAAAAAAAATAGGTATAACAAAATTTAAAAAATAAATATAAGAGAAGTTTTGTTTGGGATATGCATTATGAATACTATAAAAGTTATACAATATATACAACTTTTTAAGAAGTTTCGTGTAATTTTTACATACGAATTTAATCAATAACTTTGCAGATATATATTATCTGTATCTACGTGATTACATTACCACCAGATTCATACTTGTACAGCATCGAGTAGAAAATGGATATCCCAAAATTATCTCCTAATAAAATTGATTTAAGGGAAAAAAATTAAACAATGATATAAAAAAATCAATAAAAACAAATAGCCTCAAAAACAAACAAACACACAATAAACAATTTCTAACAAACTACATATTTCTTACCATCAGGGTGCTGCACCAAATGCGGATGTGCGTGGTCCTCATTAGCGAAGGCACCTTGACTTCCGTAACCACTTGAAGATTCTAGCGAGGATTCACTTGCACTGCTTTCTGAACAGACCTGAAAAATAAACAATTTGAGCTTTAGCTTCACGCTGAGATATTCCAGCAGGGTGAGCAGAGAGAACCTAGTGTTAATCACAACAAACACTCCGTTCCTCACGCACCATCCAATTAGCAAGAGTAGCGGAGCTCAACGCCTCGGCTCGTCTTAATACCAAAGAGAATGAAAATAATTTCAATCCTTGGAAATAACACAGAAATTGATTTTACATTAATAAATAAAGGTAACAAAACCATGTTTAAAAAGAAACCAAAATACAATTTTGGAGTACATTAAAAACACATACATATATTCTAACTGTGTTTTTTGGATATATTATATATTGGGCAGCGCAATTAAACGCCGCACTTTGTCTTCGCCAACTGGGGAAACATCTATGTATATTTAGAATACAATAATTTCAAATTAGAAAAGCTATCGCGTTAAGTTGGACATGCACGATGACGTGATTGTAGTTTTATCACCGATTCTATGAAGAAAGTGACGAAATATGCATGATTTTCATAAAATGCGTGTAAATTATATGTGTAACATGACTAAAAATCATAACAAATTAATATCATAGCAATATAGCCACGATAATTTAAATCTTTTAAGTTTTAAGCAATTTTAAGCGTTTTAATATCGAAATCGTTTCGTTTTAATATCGAAATTCTTTAAGAAACTAAGGACACGCTCAAGAGTATTTTATGTTCACTGGGCTTAATGGCAATAATATAAGTCGTCATTTTTTTCAGTTTTATGTTATGAAAAATATTACAGTTCCATGTTATAATTTTTTAACTGGAACAATAAAATAAGCGTTGAACATAACTTGAAAACCCGATGATATCTTGCTAAATATATTGTTTCTTGATAAAAAATAATATCAGACAGAAAATCGTAGCAAAAAATTCTAAAACCGCTCTTTCTCACCATAGAACTGCGAGACTAGGACGATTCGATGTAGAAAAAAAAACTGATACAAAACGAATGTCAACTGTATAAAAAACGTATTTTCGCCATAATTTTTGAAGGTGATTACGACTTTTTTGTTTTCAGAATAGATTTTGGAAGCCCAAAAGAAAAAAAGTTAAAATTAAAGTTAGAATTTTATAAGCAAAAGTCCAAAGGAACGTGAACGTTACCTCCGACTCCAACACATGAAATGCAAGTCATTTTTAATAACTTAAGAAATATTTAAATAACAAATTTCGACATACATGTATGTACCTATCTTATATAATAATAATAATAAATAATAATGATTAAAATAATTATAATAATATAACAACCACTTGTTATGTGAACTGAATATAAATTGCACACGCTTAACTATAATACATGTTTATATTTTAGTTTTCTTTGATGCCCAGAACAATGGGTTTTCCGTACTTCGGAAGTGATGTAGCTGAAATAGCACCTTTTGATACTTAATTGAAATTTACAAGATGATATTCGTTTTTAATATAAAGTTAAGAAAACTTTTCGAATCAAATTATTATTGGATTAAATACTTTAAAATTCGAATTCCTTAAAATAAAATGAGTTATATGCTAATATAATAAGTCAAAAATACTAAAAAAAACAAATTAATTATATAAATAAATGAGGCCAATACATAAACGTGTCGCAGGAGTACAAGCGCGAGACTGTAAACGTGACAGGTCGGGGGCTCGATTCCTACTCGAGAAAATGAAATATTTGATATTAAAGTGTGGAGCGGAGAATATTGACACTAGACTCCCTCTGCCCATCCTGCTAAATGCAGGATATAGCGTGAAAAGAAAATAAATGAAAACATACAAGGACCAAAGTACACAAATGAAGTACACGCCATAACTGAATGGAACGCAATATAACCGCGAAGTTTACAACCCGCGTCGAATGCGCCTCAGTCGCTCGACCAAACTCTACACGCCAATGCGTTAATATGTACTGTGCTAAAGTTGGGATATTACATATTTTGTAAGTGAATTCAATTTATGTTCTTTCTCTATGTTAGATAGATTTATATAATGTTTTTTTACTTAGGAATAGACATATAGGGGTCACATGTTCGAATCTGAGCTGTGTAAATTTTTTTTATTAACAAATTTCTTATATATTTTGCTAAATGGACAGTCGTGGCGCAGGGGCACAAAGTGTGATTGTCAAATCAACTGGTTGTGGGTTCGATCATCGAAATGAAATATTTATTTACATTTATTTTTTCATTTCTTCGCTCTGGTATGGAAGCAAAGCGCGGCGTTGAGTTCCGTCACTCATCAAGGAATGCCTCCAGAACTTGGCGGAAAGTGGGGAACGGAGTGATTATTTTTTGTGAAACTGTAAAATGCACCATTTTAGAATTTTTAATTGTACAACCAGGAATATATTTTTCGCTTTATAATAAGATTTTAACGCATAAATTTATTCAAACAATAAAAAAAATATATTGTTAGTATTTTCTTAAAGTATTTGTTCTTTTTGTAGAAGAACAGTATTATTATGTAGAAAAATGACTATTTTAATACAATAGATATTTTTTCATTTCATTTAAGAAGTATTTGTTATACATAATATATACATCATATTATATTGAATTCTTATAACTAAAACGTTATAACTACACATGCAGTTTGGTATAGTCATTATCATAAAAATTTAATCAATAATAGCTAAAAGGCATTAAGAATTTTACGAATGCTTTTAATATATATACAGTAGGTAATAAAAAACTTATGTATGTACATATATATTTTTTTAGCTTCACGCTGTATCCGCATACAGCAGGGTAGGCAGAGGAAATCTAGTGTTAAGACACTTCGTTCCCCATTTTCTGCCCAATTGGAGGCATTGCGTGTTGAGTGGCAGAACTCAACGCCGTGCTTAGCCTCGACACCAGAGCAAAGAAATGGAAATACATATTTTTAACATTTTTTTAAAGTGTTATTCCACACTTAGGAAAGAAAAATACTTATTTAAAAAACGTATAAAAATTTGAACGTAGCTGGACTCGAATCCACGCCTCCTGGAAACCGACCAGGTGCTATATATGATTTCTTTAATTTTCTGGATTAATATTGGATGTATTTAATTTTCAGAGTCGCGGTATTGTATACTACTTTAGGATGGTAAGTTATTAACTTTTTTTGACTTAAGGCTTAAAATTTAAACTACAACGCGATGCGACGCGACGCTACAATGGCATCGTGGGTGTATGTATATACATATGAATTCCTAAATTAATTACCCGCTATGGAAAATAAAAAAATATAATATATAACATGCATAAAATTAACAATATTATCATTAATGTTATCATTACCTAATTTTTCTAAAATAATAATTTAAAATCAAATCAAATCTGCTCCACGCTGTATCCCGCTCACAACAGGGTAGGCAGAGGGAACCTGGTGTTAAGACACTACATTCCCAAATTTCGGCCGAGTTCTGGAGGCATTGCGTGTTGCGTTAAGAGGCGGAGCTCAACGCCGCGCTTTGTCCTCGACACCAAAGTGAAGAAATATAAATGTAAATAAATATTTCATTTCCTCGAGCCCCCACTCGTCAATCGAACCCACAACCAGTCGATTTTACAGTCACACTTTGTACTCCTGCGCCACAACTGGCCTCTAATAACAATTCACCAAAATATAACATTTTATTATATAGTAGGTACATTTTTATTAATTAAGTCCAAAGTAATAACTACGATGAATAATAACATGACGATATTAAAACAGAAATATGACTAACATATTTTTAATGGCACTTAGAGTCGCTACTAAACAGTGTTTTAATTACACTACATAATATATCTATAGAAGTCGATACACCATTTTCAATCTATATGCAAATTAACATCTCTTTAATGTTAACTAATACTAATTATGATCTTTGAGTGCATTAATTATATTGTAGGTAATTAATTAAGATAAGGCCGTCTGACTGTAAACGACGGTCGTCTGGTAAGAGACCTAAGCGCGGCGTCGAGTTCCGCTACCTAACACGCAATGTCTCGAAAATTGAAACGGGATGTTTTCACACTAAGTTGCCTTTACCTACCCGTCATACATATAGGGGATATCGTATGATACTAAGCAAAATTATGTATATTTTATAATTAACAGTCCACACGAATCAGAAAATGCGAAGGCTG